>SEMN01000643.1:140000-269907 GCA_005408345.1 Macquaria australasica
CATACAGAACACAGAAAACACAAATGTATGCACATACCTTAGTAACACTCTCGCATATCCTGCTGTACTGTTTGTGTGTGGCCAGACAGGTATCCATTTCTGTCTCACACAGCAGGGTAAAATGGCTTCTCATATCATCATAAACATCACCATCCATTTGCTGATGGAGGAAATAGAGTACAAGAGTCAGTTTTCATTATTTCAAATTGTTTCCCCACCATTTTCAGTACTACAGCTTTTATCCAATAATGCGTGACTGTATTAACATATTGGAGGCCCCAACTGAATCCCTGACATCCTATCCCCCATCTTCAGTCCTCAGCGGTGTCGTGGCTACAGCTGTGCCTCTACCTCCTCACTAATTCCTCCTCCATTCCCTGCTGCCCTTTTAATAAATCCTCTTCATTCAACTAATTCCTGAGTCTGTTTTTAGATTCCACACAACAAAAGCATAACAAGTGGATTATGTATATTCCCTATCGCCTGCAAGTTCCTATCAAGTACAGTACACACAGCAGGTCCAGTAACATTTGGAAAATCACATTATTTCATCCCATTCATGTGTGCAGGGAGAGCAAGAGCAAGTCTGGCCTGCGGATGTCTCAGGCATGCTCTCTAGGCTCTGCACCAAAACAAGCAACTTTCATAGGGCTGTGTCTAGATGGTAACCCTAGATTTGCAAAACTCTCGTGAGATTTGTATGCATTGTGAAACCAAAAGTCATCATTGACTTATTATTTTAATCCAAACCATGGTCTTTCCCTAAGCCTAACCAATGGCTTTGTAACTTGTGGCTAATGTTGTGAAACGGTCACAGTTTGGTTAGGTTTAGGCACCAGTACTATTTTGTTAGGCTCCCTGGCTGAAAGCCCTCAGGACTAACTTCTCCAACATGCCAAGTGCTACCGTGCTGAATCAAGTGCGAGAGTGTGCGAGAGTTTCGCAAATCTAGGGTTACCATCTAGACACGATCCCTTTCATAGGAATTAATGGGCACCATCTTGGAATGCGATATCCAGTTCTTCCTTAACACATCCAGCTTCGTCAGACATGCAGAAAACTATCAGTGCTCCTATGCTGGAATAATACTGCCCCAGGTTTTCTGTGTTGTCAATTCATTTGTAGTAATTTGATAAACCCAAACTTATTTAGGAATATCACGTGAGCAAAACATAAACTAAAAACAATCAAGGTCTTTTGACAAAAGGGTTTTCTTTAGTGGTGCAAACTCAAATTTGCAATTAATGAAATGTGCTGTATATTGTACTTTTTGGTTAGTTCACACAGAATGGTGTTGTGCCTTTGCTGTTTTGTATTGTATTCTCTATAATGTTGTTTTTATTGTCTGTAAACTGTGTTGCCATTTAGACTCTCTCAAAAAAAGATACCATGATCTCAAGCAGCTGTCATTGTTAATAAAGGTTAAATTAAAAAAAGCAGACTGCAAACTGCAAGTTTATTTGATAGATAAGTAGAGTGAATCAAGGTCAGTCAGTTTCCCCACCTGTGAACATTTCTACCAATTCTAATCAAAGTAGTGAGTGTTTTATTAGATACACAACTCATACTCTGGTTTTAGCTTCTTTTTCTCCAGTTTGTATGTGTCAGGGTATGTGTGTGTGTTTTACCTCCATAATATGTGGTAAGTCATTAGCATAGTAGTGTTGGTAATGGGCGTTGACTGCTGCTAACGCCAGCAGGTATTCATTACGAACTTCAGTCAAACGGTCGTCACACTCTCTCAACCTGGCGCTGAGCTGCACACACACAAACACACAAAATTATGTTTTTTGTTCAAGTGAAACATGCAACAGACATCAAAAGCTTTAGAATGAAAAGGAAACAAATATTTATAGAATAGACCACTTTAAACCACTTAAACTAAACTTCTATAAATCTTACAGTACTTTATTAAACTGCATTCATGACCACTTAAGGTCACTTAAAGTCTGAGTCTGAAATAATTGGATAAAACCCAGTGTGTAGTGTAATAAACTGACAGATAATTTAAACGCACCTCTGACTGCAAATCTAGCCTCTTTTAGCTTATTGTTTTGGCTTAAATGCTGATATACAATCTATTATAACATAGTTCATTTCATATTCACACCTTGGCGGTCATTTTATGTAGTCCTGTTTTAAAGTGGAAAATCCCATGTTCACTCTTCCTGGCTCTGTAAGACAAAATTAAAACATATTGATAACATATAAGACATAAAATAACAAAAGACATACAGAATGTTGCCACACATTATCTGAAAAATTCAGTCAGAATTCAGTCAGCCCTGAATAAACCATATTGGTTGAACCCTATGCATATTTTCAGTGGTAACGTGATGCAAAGCTCAGGTGTTATTTTGGTTATCAGCAAGTCAAATTAGGGTCACAGAACAAATTAGGGTTTCAATGAATGGTATTTGTAATTTTCAACCAACAAACAAGCAGTTTGGTTTGTGTTGTTTCCAGTTCACTAAAATGATCTGCTTAGCTGAGAGGAAGGCCAGTGCTATAATACTGTGCACAATTTTGTCCTCATTAATTTTAACTAGTAACAAGACTTTACCATCCTTGTCACTGCCCTCCATTCTAGCCTCAGTTAAAATATTTGATAACACTTACAGCCTGCAACGTACAGCATCATTCTTCCCAATTTACAGTGTAATTTTTTGTACTAACAGTGTACCAGCACAGTACAAGGGAATAAGATGTGAAGTTATGAAATAAGGGGGTAACAGTGTGGTAACTCAAAAATAATTTATACTGTAGGTATTTTTTAACTAAGGTGCAAATTCTAATATTAAGGGGTACAGCGTGACCATTATTGAGCAACAAAGCTGGAAGTTTAGCGGAAGATGGGGTAATGAGTTCTGTAGCACGTTATAAATCAGTTGTGATTTAATTCAAAATTACCATATACCACTTACCAACACTGAAGGGTTACAGACAATAACAAAAAGAGCATAGGCAAACTACATACTTCCTTTTTTAGGTTTGAGATACTTACTAATTCACTGTGGGACACATTTGTGTTTTTACTTTGGAACAAACGGATGTCCAGGGAAAAGAGTATTGTAAGGAACAAACTGTAGGCCTATATGTTACTATGTATGTTGTAAAGTGGCCTACTTACAGGGGACTTCAGAAGCCTGAGGTGGTACAGGTTTGTGTGTGTAAAATTGATATATGATAAAATTAGCTCATGTCATTTCATAACTTTCAAACTCTCTTCTAAAGGTAAACTAACTAATCTAAGACCTAATGCCAAAACCACAGAAAATAGCTATACAGAACATCTCCATAGCGTCCCTTGACAGCTCAATGGAAGACAGTCTCAGCTGCCACTCACTTCACCAGCAAACATTGATGGTGGCTACTCGTTTATGACCTGTGTGCAGCTTTCAAGGATGGTCACACTCATGTACCCCATACTAGTAGAATGGGTACCCAGTAGTTCAAAATACTTACATTATAAGTTATTTTTAAATTCCTCCCAAATGCCAGATTGTTGTTCAGTAGGTCATACTGTGAACCCGTAATAAGTTCCCAGATTGTTACCTCCTTATTCCCTAACTGCCCCTTGTACCTATCAAGTACGCGTGTACTCGTACACTGTTAGTACAAAAAATGACTCTGTAAATTAGGAGAAATTATGCTGTACGTTGCAGGCTGTACTCTAAAGCGTTAACAAATATTTTCCTCCAGTTTACCTCTCTAGCTTCTACAGAATGGCACTAAATGTAGGGACCATATTACTTTTTCTTGTTTCTCTCCACAAACACTTTCAGACAAGTTTTCAGGATTTAGTGAACATCTTGGATCTTTTACCTGCATATGAACTAATTCATGGCTTGAGATCTACAGACCTCTTTAACTCTCCCTTTGGATTTCTCAAACAGACAACATTGGCTCATATTGTAGCGGGTTTGACACTTTAAAATGAAGAGGGGTGCCAGTCAGAGTCACTTCTGACTTAAAGAGAAGAAATCAGTCAAACCATACAAAACAATAAAGCAAATAGCAAGTAGCAATGAACTATACTTCACCAAAAACCAGCACTGCAAAAACAAATTGACCACAGCTCAATTCAGTTTTTTCAAGATGTGTATATTAAACAAGCAAGCAATATTGTTGTGTGTGTGTGTGTGTGTGTGTGTGTGTGTGTGTGTGTGTGTGTGTGTGTGTGTGTGTGCGCGTGTGAATGTCTCGTCCGACAGTCTCAGAATTCAATCCACCTGATCTGTTTCGTTTCTCCCACCATGGGGGGTTGTGATTGGATTATTGGAAGATTGTGGGAAATATGAATGAACCCTTGACAGGTGGGCAGTGATGTAATTCTGACAGCTGGCCGCTACAACATATTGCTTGTAGCCTATGTCCAAAATTGATGTGAAGCCACTGATCTTTTTCATGGGTTAGCATCAAACATGTTTTTTTTTGTCTGCTTGTTTGTTTGTTTGTTTGTTTGTATGTTCTATCACACACACACACACACACACACACACACACACACACACTGACCTGGTCTGTGCATCAGCAGCTTTCTCTCTGGCAACACTGGCGATGTGACTGAGTTGGTGGTAGTTCTTCTTGATCCTGTGCAGCTCCCGCAGAGCATCCACCACTTCCCCCTGTACCCTCTGGAGCTGCTCCAGGCCCTAACACACACACACAGAGCAAAATTCTTCTTCTTCAACCATAAATGTCCTTTGGTAGATATTTCATTGTCACAGTATGTTGCAATAATGAAAATGCAGTTAACTAGCTCCTAAATGTTTTAAGTATTTGATTACGGTGTGTGTGCAGCTCCCTGTCACAGTTTGCCTCTTAGTCCCTCCCTTCAGCCACACTCTCTCATCCCTAGCCCTCTGCATTGCCCCTGGGGCTTTCTCAAACCAGACCCTCTCCATTCCCACTCCGTCACAGAGTGTAACTAATGTTTGTAGTCACACCACAGCTGAATGAAGCACTCTTCATTAAAGGTTGGGTAGGCAATATTTTTTATTTTTTTATTTTTGCGTCATTGGGCAAAAATCCATAATAACCGTTCAGCATATTGTAATTCAAGTGGTCTGAGAGCAGACCTCTACTTCAGCCCCCCCTTCCCTTTTTCAGAGAGACGGTGCGTTTGTATTGGCTGTTCTACAAATGCAGATGCGTGTGCACGTCCCTTCAGATGGTGAAAGCCTGATTCAGTGGTGGAAAATCCTGCAACTTGTGATAAATTTCCAACACCTCCTTTGGCTACAGCGGCATATAGTACAAAGCACGTTTGTGAACATGTCCCGGCTCCACATGGAGCTTTGGGTTATGTTCGATGCCATGGTGCTCGTATCAACTGGGCAAAGAGGCATGATGACATACAGTGGGGAATAACTTTTGACAGGGGACAGTGGTGTGTGTGTGGTGTACTAGCCTCTGATCACTCTGCTGGACGGCGTTGCAGCTGCCTGTGAAGCCTGGGGCGCTCTGCTCTACGGCGTGGAGAGGGGAGAGAGACCGGGGTCTCGGTGAAGCTCACGCTGTGGAGAGCGAGCCCTACGAGGCATGAGGTTTCGCAGGGGAACCGACTCCTTCTGCTGCTGGTCGAAGTTGTGGGTTTGGTGGGAGGGGCTTAGCAGAGTGATACGAGACAGCAGAGAGAGAGGAGGAAGGTTTTGCCTAGGTTGCACAGATTTCTGTCTGACAGAAACAACAACTGTTGCCATGATCTATTCATTCTGATGTTTATAAGCTGCTTGGTTTTTGCAACAGTCCCTTGTTTAGGTAGTTTTATGTCATGTTTACTCACGTCTAGTCCCGTCTTGCACTTCCTGTTTTATTTTAGACTCACCCTTTTGGTTCAGGTCTGACTTCCTCTTGTGTTTCCCGCCATTTGTCGTGTGTGCCCCGCCCCTGATTGGTTTCACCTGTGTTCCCCTTCCTCGTGTGGGTGTGTGTATATGTGTGTGTATATATAGTCCCTGTTTCCCCTTGTCCTGTGCCAGTTCGTCTTGTCCTGTCGGCAAGTCACGTCCTCAAGATTCAGGTTACCCTTGTTGAGTTTATTGAAGTCGTTGTTTGATTTGCGGCTTTTTGTATAGAGTTGTTTTGGTTATTAGGGTTTTTTTGGTTATTTCCTCGTTAAGAGTGATTTTGAGTTATCCTTATTTTTCCCCTCTGTAAAGAGCGCTTTTTGTTGGAACTTTGGTACAAGTAAAATTTCGTTATACTCTTTAAAACGTTCTGAATCGAGTGGTGCTTTTGAGTCCGACATCTTGTGTACCAGGAACGTAACAAGTAAATATACAACACTTTACAATCAAATGAACACGTCTACCGTTTCTCTAGAGAAGGGTATATTTAATCCTAAATACAATGTAAGTTGTTACCGTCTGTATGACAATATTAAATATCTATCTTAGTTTGAGCAGTTTACGTTTGTATGGGAATATATTTGTACGGAGTGGAAGTGTGTAGGGAGAGGGTGTAGGGGGTGGTTTGAGAAAGGCCCTCTCTCATCCCCAGGCCTCTGCACTGCTCTCTCTCTGCCCGACTACAGACCCTGCTTACTTCTCCCAGGCCATGTTCCTTCCTCGACTCCCCAGACGTCATCCTCGAGCCATCCACCAGATGCCCTCAGACTTTCCCCTGTCATTCCAAATCCTGCCACTCCCATCTGCCCTGCAAGTTTTGTCACCCTGAACCTACCAGTAAGCCTTGTTCTACAATAAATCTCTGAAGATATCCTACTGTGTGTGGTCTGCATTTGTGTCCCCTTGTTCCTACTCTCCTGCACACATCGTAACACTTTCTCACTCTCTTAGCTCGGATGTCCTTTGCGTTGCGAAGACTTGTGGAGGCTTGTCCAATCAGTCGGCGGTATTCCTCTGCAGCAGCAAGTCGTGATGTGGCAGACTGAGCTATGGCATCTACCACTGACCGCCACACACCAAACACACTCCTGAAAACACACACACACACGCCAATACCAATGACTGACACTTGCTGATTAAGTGTACTTGGCACTTTTCTCTAAAAGAGGAAAGTGCACATCCAAGCACCTTTCTGTAAATATGTGTGAAACTGCTCATGCACATACTGTAAACTAATATGTTCCATGAAGGCAATGTATTATGTAAATAGCCACAATGCACATTTGGACATATTCTTGCACATACAGTATGTATACTTCAATTTGTACACCTAATATTGTGAACCATACATTTGATCATTGCTCACCTGTAAATTAATTATCAATGAAGAGTCCTATCTTGCTGCAACTTCATTACTAACAGACAAATCAAACATATTATAGTTTCCCTAAAATTACTTATTGTGTTCTGTGTAAGTAGCCTGGTTACGGTCCCCCAAATGACACTGACACATGTGCCTATGCAACCTGGCTAACATTTTCTAGCTGGCTACATAAGCTAACTTGTACCTATTGTCATGTTCCTGCACCAGGCCTTAACCCCTTAACCCCTCCTCTTTTCATGTTTGTCAGACACCAGATTTGCTCTTTAGCTGAGTGATCTTGGATTTTGTCACCTGCCTGCCGTGAGATAGCTATGGTTGCCCTGATAATCCTGCACTGGGTTGCACCAGCTATGCGTGAGTTCAAACGTAGCCTAGTTTGAACGTAATTTCTAACTTAGGTCAGAGTTTACGCGCTACTAACATTTGAAGGGTTGCACCAGCTGAAATAGTTCCAGCGTATAGGCATAAATTACAACTTAAATCTTACACCTAGCCCTCAGTAGGTGTAAAGTCCTCTGTAAAATAGCGGTTGGCCTGGTGCATCGTTCTGAAAGGTGAGATAACTTGGATTATACCGGCAAGCAAAATATATAGGGTTAGATAACTTTCTAATTAACAACTACTAATTTAACAGTTTGTCAGTGTAGGCTATCATTATGTGTTTGTTATAACGTTACAATTTCATCTGCCCAATAATAGGGTACCGTTATATTACCGTGTTGTAGTAGACGGTTGCACCACTCGATGTCACTGTTGTTATTCAGCACTAGCTGTAGATTAAGGTTGTATAGTTATCACATAGTCGTAATGCTTTGTCCAGGTTTACGTAGCTTTTTGTTGCTGTCTTTAGCCGTTAGACTCTTCGCTAGTGCATAGCAAAGTGTTCAAGACAACACTATGTTATTGGCCACAGGCAGTGAAAACATCATTTTCTGCGACAGTATTTTAGTTAGTGTGGACTTTACACCAGAGTAGCTGAGACACAGTTTTAGTATCAAACTAACTAGTTTCAACGTATCGTTTAGTGTGGACTTTGCACCCTAACTTACGTATAGCTGGTGCAACGGGCTGCTGACCACATGGGGAACGTCTTGATAGGCCAGATATGTTCGTTAGCAGTCTTCTAGTATGAGCAGTCATATGTACCTAATTGTCCCTTTGCCAGCATCAAGACAAAAGATTTGGCTATGAAAATGACATCAGAGCAGATAACAGCAGACGAGAAGGCTGTGTACAGTATGCATGTGTAGTTACCCAGAAGTGATAGCATCTGTATTTCCTCTTTGCCAGTCTCTTTTCTGGTACTGGACAGCTAACCTCTGAAGAGCCTGAAAATGCACAGTTTACCACCGGATCGCAACCACAAGAAAAGACAGTAATATGTAGTTTATTGAAGACACAATTAAGGTGCTTTAACTGAGAACCAGGTGGCTATTTGGTATTGGTAGCCTATGCATTCCTTCACTATCATTTGCTGACACACAGTTACAAATAGTGTGACAAACAACATACACATTGGGCTTTTTCATATAAGGTGTTCAATTAGCTCAATTAGGTCATAAAAGTACCTCCCAATTTTTCTTATATATTCCTCTTTTGTCTCATGGCTCCAACATCTTGTTAAAATTGTAAAAAGTGTAATTGTGGATAACTGCTTGTAACAAACAACAAAAACAATATCTAAAATTATTGATATTTGTCAATGTAAATGATTTAAAGTGTCAGACATTTTCATAACTCTGTTGCAAATATTAGTTAATTACTTAAGTAGTAAGTAGTGAAGTTTTTCAGGAAATGGCATGATGCTTTTTTGTTCTTTCTTTATTCCTCTCCTAAAGTTGGGTATGCATTTGCATTTGTCAGCAGTAGTGTGGACACACACACACATATGTGACACATTCTCCACCATGGTGCAAAAAACACATAAAGCTTTCTGAAAAGATGCGGGAGTTAAATTGAAAATATGGAAAGGGAAGATAAACACAGATAAATCCCAGGTTAGGATGACAAGACACACACATGCTTTACACACACAGAGTCACAAGAGGCATCAAACAACAACACAGCACTCAGGTAGTGATATGGGACCTCAAATCAATAAATGATGAGCATTTCCAGTAAAAAAAAAAAAGGAAAGGTTCCAGTAATAGAACTAATAGTGGACTAGAATAGCTTATGTGTACTCACCTGACCATACTCTTTCTCTATAGCTGCTCGTTGCTTACTGAAGGACCTTGGGGAACACAGAAAAACACAACATACAACATCAGCAGACATGTAATTTAACATGCTTTCACTCTCAGTTTCTGTATTGATCTCTCTGCCCATCACCCTCTGTCTCATTGAATCCAATGGGAAGATTTAATGTAGATGACCACAGTCTGGTGAGGCACAGAGAGTACCTGATCTCCTCCAGCAGTTCAGTGTCCTGATGCTGTTTGGTCTGCAATCTGCTGATCTGCTCTGAGAACACCAGTTTCACTTGCTGGCTCTCCTTAACCTGCACACACACACACACGCACGCACACACACACACACACACACACACACACACACACACACACACACACGCATGCACGCACGCACGCACGCACACGCACACACACGCATACACACAGCAAAAATTATTCTTTCAGCCATGAGGTACTTGTACTTCACTTGAGTATTTGCATTTTCTGCCATTTTATACTTCTTTTTCACTACTACACACACATATTTCACTTTTTACTGCACTACATTCATTTGATAACTACCAGGTACCTTTCAGATTAACAATTCAAAATACAATCTCATAAATAAATAAATTATGATCTATTATTATTATGTTAACGTAAGATAAGACTTTATTGATCCCTGGAGGGAAATTCACAAGGGACCCAGCATTATATACAGTAAAGTAATTAAAATTAGCCCCACTTTTACCAGCTCAAAATCTCAATGCTCAACAGGTTTAAGGTTTTTGAAGATTCTGCTGGAATTGTGAAGTGTGACATTGACCGCCATTGATCCGACTGAAACTGGTCACCAGTAACACAACCGAGTGGAATACCAACTTTGAATGACTCACTCTCTCTCTCTCACAATCATACACTTTGCAGCTAAATGACAAATGTTTCCAATTATAAATTGTAAAATGAGTTATTGGTTGCAGGAAAAACAGAGAAATATTTGATCTTAAAGGAATGACACATGTTTCTGCATGTACCATATGTGCAGTATGTGCAGTATACTTTCACTTTTACACAGGATCTAGAAAATGCATCTATCCATATATAGTATATACAACATAAACCTACCCCACCTATATCTCAGACATATTTGGAAGCATACTGTGTAAAATGCATTTATTGTATCAATGTTTGAATTGAAATGCTCTTTAAATTTAATTTCAAGTATTAACTTTAGAGGAATGTAGGCTAGAAGAACAGACATGAAAGTGTGTAGAAGAGACACAAAGTGTGTGTAAGCAGTAAGCACTCTTTACGTTAATATCAACTCTTCTCAGCACTACCTTACCTTTCTGGGTGGCGGCTGCATGGCTGGATGCTGATAGTGTCCGTTATTGTCTCAGTTATTGTGTTTGTTTCAGCTGTGTTACTGCTACTTCCTCAATATTTTCACATACGCACATGTGCAACTCTCTTTCTCTCTCTCTCTCTCTCTCTCTCTCTCTCTCTCTCTCTCTCTCTCTCTCTCTCTCTCTCTCTCACACACACACACACACACACACACACACACACTGTGGTGCTGTCTTAAGGAAAGCCTATAGAGGGCAGCAGAGTCCTGTGGCTACATCATTAAACAAGAG
Source organism: Macquaria australasica (assembly GCA_005408345.1). Lineage (NCBI taxonomy): Eukaryota > Metazoa > Chordata > Actinopteri > Centrarchiformes > Percichthyidae > Macquaria > Macquaria australasica. The sequence goes on from SEMN01000643.1 coordinate 151,045, forward strand.
GACAGGTCACAAACTTAAAAAGAAAGACACCAACAGAAACAATGTCCAAAATTAAGCACCACCATGTTGTCTTGAACCGAACACAGCATAAAGGATATGGTAGTTCTGTACTAAAAAGACTGTAACTTTGGAAGATACTAATTTGGTTTTTGTAACTAAGACTGTTATCTTCGGCCAAACTTTACACATGACTGTGGATTTTGAACCCCATTACTTACACTGAAATCGCTTTAGGAAGGGATTTCTTTGCAATCAGTATGGACATGAGGAATGATAGCATCAGCTAACTCTCTTTCATATGGGCATGTGAGTATTGTATTAAGATAGTATGAAAAAAACAGCATCCCCAGTTGTAAGTCTTAAATATCAACAACTTAGCAAGACAGCAACTTAATCGGCACATGGAGCAATATTTTCTCTGCACTCTACTTAAAGGTGGGGTAGGCAGTACTCCTTTGCCTACAGTGGCGTAGGCCTACCCTATAGTACAAAAGAACACGTCCCGGCTCCACATGGAGCTTCAGGATCATTATGTTCGATGCCATGGCGCTCATAACGACGAGTGGCAAAGATGCATGATGACAAACTGGGGAATAACTTTTGAGGGGGGACAGTGGTGTGTGTGTGTGGTGTACTAGCCTCTCTTCCCACCGTAGTCCTTAGACCATGATAACATCCTTCTAAAAGTATACACCTCCACAGGTATACAGATTGCAATAAAGCATTCACGGATCCATATTAGTCACAGTTTGGTCATGTATGACGAAACTAAAGAATCCAATGCTACCAATGCTTTAAGATTTATATTTTTTATTTTAGAACTAATTAAACACAGAATTTACTCTCAAAGTCTGACTTTATGTCACATATAGTAAGAACTATGTAATATTTTTCACTTTAGTATATTTAATTTACAGATTCCGACTTTATTGTCCGAATTCTAACTATGCAACAAGTCCTCCAACCCATAAGACCACATAGGTTGTTTGTTCCTAACCTCTAATAAGACCCGCAGGAGCGTTTCCTAAATTAGCGCCCCTACCGGTGGCAGGAGATATGACTCCAAAAACAAGAGTAGGTTTTTTGCCAATGACTCCCAAAACCACATATATTGGCGTAACAGACCTTTGTCGTCATGGTAACAATAATAAACATGTGATTAACGTTGAGAAGCGGTCGCAGTTTGGTTAGGTTTAGAGAAAGATTACGTCACGTTAAATTAAGTCAAGGTTGATATTTGGTTTCACACAAGAGACAAACAGCAGTCTCCTGGGTGAAAGTCCTGTGTTGTTCAATCCATCCATCCACCCCGACCTCTTCCTCTTTATACTACCTCACCAGACTTGCGCCTTTGCTGCCATCATGATTACTACGGCCACTAGAGGTCACAATACATACAAACGTAAATGTGGGTCGTAATAACCTACACAGACGTATTTTTGGGGACACAGCCTCTATGTGGATAAACTGTTTGTAACTATGTGTACAAACTGAAACACTGTGACGGAAGCAGTTCACACCATCAACCCCCACCCCACCCACGTATGCTTTAATGCTTTAATCTAAGAATTTTACCTCATCTCAAAAGATCCCGACTTTTTCCTCAGACCTGGATTGTTTTTTGATTTTTTTGTTCGTTTGTTTTTTTATTTTGTCCTCAAAATGGTGACATTAATCAATGAATTTGGAGATTGGCTATAATAGCCTCCTTTAACATATGCATGCTAGTTAGCGTAAGTAGTGTTTATACCAACAAAACAACATACTGGATTAATGACAATAATAATTTTATTTGTATGGCACTAAGTAAGAGTTGACAAAGTGGTTCACAAAATATGAAAAGAAACAGAAACAAAATTACTTAAGAGCTTAGACGAATGAGCAAAGACATGGTTGTTTGGGTGGGATGGGATTTGAATTGCAGCAGAATCTGATAACACTCCAGGTGGATCTGTGTATATGGCTGTTCAGTCGTTAAACAGTTTATTATTATTCACTCAAAGGCAAAATACATTGTACATTTTACAAGTTCCACTGTTGTCAAGTGTTTTTACACACCAGCATGGAGACAAATAATAATGAATAGTTAAATCAGTTAACATTTATCCTTAATACAATGATAAATAACAATAAATAAATTAAATAATAGGTCTAAAACAATACATTTGCAAATGTACAAATCAATATTACCATTAACAAATGGGTTGAAATCCATAAAACTATGTACGATGCTTAAATATGAGGACAATTCTTGTGATAGTGGAAAATGCAAACAGGTCGAGTGTGAAAGTTCTTTCTAGACCATGGAAACAGTAGTTTGACATAGTCCATCCATCCATCCATTATCTATACCGCTTATCCTCAGAGGGTCGCGGGGGGGCTGTAGCCAATCAGTTAGACACTGTCTTTCCTCCTAATTAAGCTAATGGCTTAAAGCCCAATGAAAAAGCTAGTAAATGCACCATGAGTTAAGATTTTTTGGCAAACTGTTCATAGCTCATTCCAAGCCATTTGAACAAGTGACCAAGGAAACAGGTTCCCAGTTCACCATTGATAACTGAGGTTATTAAGTTGAGCGCGTACGAATGGTGTTGATCTGCTGTATAAGGTCTTTCAGTTTCTGAAGGAGATTTGTTGGTGAAATGACATGCTCACACTTCACATGCAGCGAGTTGACGGCATTCTAAAAGGGAGAAACACATGGACATTAATGTTGTATATAAAGCTGCATAAGCAAAAAATTTTTAATATGAACAATGAATCAAATGACTGTGTAACGTGAAATGGGTCGCTTAAAGTGATGAACCCACAGAAATGTATTAGACAACTCTACAACTTTGCACAGCTTTTTAGCCTCTTGTTGCTCATTGTTTTGTTTTTAGTGGACATTCACAGTATGGTATAGTCTCCCCGCTTTCATCAAATAATCAGACATAAGATCTTTATGAGGCCATAATATGTCTAGGCTGTTTTGAAAGTCACATAATACTGCTCTATGCAGACTTGTACTCTAATGGCTTGTGTCCATATAGCATTTTTTTCTAAACTCCAAAATAATTTTTCAATTGTTCCCAATGAGGAGAGAGTGTATGCGGCAGCATGTGGCCGCTGTCTTTTTTCAGAGCGCTCCAAATTTTTTGTGCGGCAGCTCTGAGCGCTTCTAGTTGAAAATCTCTGAACTTTTCAGAAGGGCGCTGATGTCGTCACTGTTGCTCCTTTTTAGGCAACCAATCATATATTAGATGGAGCAGGACTCGTCAAGCTGGTAGCCAAGAAAATGGAGGAGGAGAGGCTTGTTCTGGTCCATTGATGTATAAAGAGAACTGGATACAGCGTCCTCCCAACCGCTCTGTCTCGGGCTCGCTCGCATGCATGACAGTGACAATGCCTAGGAAAGTAACTCTGGATTTGGCTAGGACATAATGATTTAAATAAGGGCTATTTAAGTGTTCGTACTGAGAAGTTGATGTACCTCCAAAAAAATGATCCGCTTATTTACAGATGTCTCTTTCACAATGTAAGTCTATGGGAAAAAATCTCTTGGGGCCAGTGTGCATCACGTGACGGAGCCGGAAGGTGTAATTACTATGTCAAATTGACTTCAAAGCCTGGTGCACTTCCTGGGGGCTTGTTCTGGCCGGGCCTGCTATCCTGAGCTTTGTGATATGTCAGACTATCATACCAAAAACAGAAAAGCCCATATGTGGGAGCAGATCGACCGCACAGTGAATGTTGTGAGTGTTGTGCTTCAACACATCACCCTACGCATTGTAAGCTTGCTGTTAGGCTTGTTGTTAGCTGTCTAGTCACCCCCGTAACGTAGCGTTATCTCACCGCACAAGCGCTTCATCCCAGCGCCCTGCCAGATCTTTTCTGCCAGAGAAAAACTCTATATGGACACAAGCCCTAATGTGAGGGTTGCAAAGACAAGTTGTCTCATGTTTAAAGGTTTGTAGTTGGAAATCATAAAGTTGATCCTGTGGCTGTTAATTTATTTTAGAGATCAAGCAGAACTGAGCTAACATTTGAAGGCAAGAAAATTGATTTAAGCATAGGTCCAAAATTTTACAAGAGTGTCTTGAAACAAATCAGGTACCCATATTTTCTACATTGAAGCAAATTTTACCTGCTGTAATAATTCCTCCTTTCCATTAACAGATCCCTTCCTGATTCACTTTCAGTGTAAGTGATGGAGGACAAAATCCAGTCCTTATCCATTGCAAAAATACATTCTAAAGTTTAAGCAAAGATAATATGAGGCTTCTGCAGTCTGAGTTAGACAAATCAAGTGAGTGTCTTCCAAAGTTACAGTATCTTTGGTGTGACATGTTGTCTTTGTTTAAGTATCCCCTCTCAGCTCAGCACAGAAACAGTGTGTGTGGAAACACAAAGAGAGAATTTTGTACTAAAAAGACTGTAAATTTGGAAGATACTAACTTGATTTGTTTAACTCAGACTGTTGAAACCTCACAATGGCTTCAACTGAACTTGACAGCTTGACGCAGCAGAATGAGGAATATGGACTTACATTGAAAGCTCATAAAGGATTTCCTAATGGCCAGTACAAACAGGAGGAATGATTGCAACTAGATATGAACTAGAAATCTGCTATTGGTGGGTCTTTGGTGCCAGGAGATACAGTGTTACTAGCCTGAGCTAAGTTCATTAAATCTGCTCCATGTCCAGATGCCATGTCTGAGTACCTGTGAACACATGCTGCCAGTATTAAGTTGCAAGTGTCACTGAAGGTCTTTAAGAAGCTATTTGGTCAAGTTGAATGATTTACAGTGACCTTTACACATTTGAAAATATTTAAATAACTTTAAATCACATTAAAGGCTTCGATACCTATGGATTTTATACAACTTTGTCTTTTTGTTTTCTTTATTATATCATATTGCAGCATGTGTTTCTGTTGTAACCACTCAATAGTGAGTTTATGGTATTTTTCTAGTATGGTATAGTATAATATACTGTTTAGAGTGTGTAATACAGTGTTTCTCCTGGCTTTTAATTGCAGATTATTTCACCCATTCAGTTGTTGCTTCCTCTCCAGAGGTTCTCCAATTTGCAGGAAAATAATTGCACTAGACAGACTTGAATACTGTCAACAGACAATTCATAATACACCCACATCAGGGCAGCCACACCCAGTGCTAATAGTTGTTGTGATAACTGTGTTTTTATATTTACACACAAACACAAATCATCAACCCTGATCACTTACCTTGCACGTTGAATTCATTGCATTCAGTGTTTTGATGAGGTGAAATGTAAGACGACTGCTGTGCATGGCCTGCAGGCCTTCAAGTAAATAAGCATGAATGTCACAAACCTGTCCAGAGGACAAAACATAGCAATGTTAGTACACACTAATGCACTCTAGAAATATCACAATTAGTTGATAATAATATCTGGTTATTGTGTGGCTTTATTTTAAAAGAAATAGTCCAATGGTCTACCTCTGTACTGCATGAGATAATGATGAATCAGAAAATACCGAAAAACTCAAGTAGCACACATTTTAAATGTCCTACATAAGTATGTGTGCACCAAGTATCAGGATCAGTTTTCATCTCTGACATTCATTACAATAATTCTCCTATTACATTATTAATGATAATCATGTCTCTCTCATGCTCACACACAAAAACACACTCACCACTTACCCCTTGTGACATGTTGAGGTTCAAACACTTGCATGTATCCTAAGGAGATAACATAAAGAGATAACGTAAAAAATAAAATAAAAACATTGAGTTCAGTTCATTCAACCAGCTCCCATGTCTGAGGAGTCTTTTTGTTGTAATCAATCCCTTCCACACAACTTTCTTTTTTAGGTTTAGCTATAACTTAGAAATAGAAAAATAATGCATCTACCAGCTATGACAGAATAACTGAATTGGTTCAGATGAGATAACAGCAAAGAAAAGAGGAAGTGGTAAAGATGTCATGGTGCTGAAGCTGTGTGTGTGCACACTGCAGAATAGAGCAGCAAAGTCTTACACGCATAATACAGAGTGCAATCGTGAGCATTTCTGCATTTTTCAGTGTCACAACACCACTGTGAGAATAACACTAAAGGAAAGAAAGAAAACTATTGAGAAAACATTTCAGTCCATAAAACAGTTTCAAGACTTAAGTTAGAGAGAAAAAAGACAGAGCTTATAAAAGAAAGTGACAAAGTAAAGAAGCAGAGCAGGTGGCAGAGTGGTGAGATAAAGCCAGAGTTAAAGCAATAGACAATGTCAAAGGGAAAGAATGAAGAACAGCATGGTAGACTTACAGTGATATGAGCTGAGCTGCAGTTCCTGGAACAGTTCTGTCAGTGCAAACAAGAAGAAAGGTTGAAGAAATCACACCAGTAGAATCAGCATCAGCTGGTTAAAAGATGAACAAAATGCCAAATGGAGTCCCAGCAGTAACAACAAATAGGCTGCTTGCACATGTTTAATCAGTTATCTGTAACCCACTTCACTCACACAACATTATTGCTTTTGATTGCTTTAGTCTGGATTCACAGCTGACCTTAGACACACACACACACACACACACACAGACACACACAAACACACTAGACCAAGCTTAACCCTGGACATACTTAAACACTGCTGTACTATACTATACATACATATACATATACTATCAAATAGACAACAAAGAAAATGGGATATATAAATTATTACATTTGTGCTATGACTGCAAAAACTGGAAAATGCAAAGAGGTAGAAAATTGACAGATACAAGATTACTCAAAACATTTATAAGAAAAGTTTTGTCTGCTCATTTTTTAATTCATCAGTTGTTACCAGCTGATTACGTTGTCAGCCTTAATAAAGGAGCTGAAGGTCATAATATCTTGAACCTGGCCTGATCAAGAAAGCAAACGCTGAAACATTTGAGTTTGTTTTGTCTTGTACTTAAAGGACATTTGAAAACATTACCCCCCAAAAAGGAATACGTCTGAAAGAAAGGAAGTAAATCTAGTGACTTTGTTTGCAATGTAAAAATAAATACCATCATATTTAATGACACTCAAACTATTTGCCAGCCTGCAACACACTGTGATGTAACCTATGTAACATACAATATCTGATCAGAATTATGCCACCTTACCGTCAGTTTTTTTTCCAAGAGTTCCACATCGATTTTGAACTCATTCATGCCATTGCATATGTTTGCAGAGGATGGGTAACAAGAGATGAAAACAGGCAGCAGCAGCAGCAGCAGAGGCAGCATACATGTAGAGGAGGTAGAGGACCCAGTCATGGCTGATGTATAGGTCAGGATTACTACAGAAGTCCTAGCTCACAATGTAAATTAAGTAAATCAGTTTTCCAGCCTGTATTTTAATTGTAATGACTCTAGTCCAGATTATTTTACTGTAAAGGTCCAGCCAGTTATTTATGCCTACACCTATATTACCTATACGCCTTTCTAAATCTTATAGAAAGCCTTGTTGCCTGTGGTACATGCCTGAACTGAGACTTTGTTAATGGATGTGCGACAGGTTTTCAGCTTTTAACACATCAGGATGTGACATTTCCAAACTATTGGGGAATCCCTGCACTTTTGTCCATGGTTTGATCGTTTGTTCTTGTCAAAATGCTCCCACACAGGACATCTTTACTCAGCAGGACCCGGACATGGTGGCAAGAGTGATACAGCATGTGTGTGCTGATTCTAGCCACATATCAGTGAGATCTGACTACTTATGACTGTCACGGCATTTCCTCACCTCTGTGGCTGCCACTACATAGAGGAAAACGAGTCAGATGCTTTCTCTTCTGCAGTTTAAAGGCTGTGGATTGAACTGAAGTTAGGATTTCATCCAGCCAGTACATCCATCCAACCCACTTTGGCTGTATATCATACCATTGTTATGCGGATGACACTCAGTTATATGTGTCAGTAAAACCAGATGATCTCAGCGATCTAGACACTCTCCACAACTGTTTAGCTGCCATAAAAAAACTGGATGTCACTCAATTTTCTTCAACTTAATTCTGACAAAACTGAGCTTCTCATCATTGGCCCTGAAAAAGCAACAAATGGCATTTTCCAGTGTATTGGTCCTCTTGCCCCATATGTCAAACCGAATTCCAGGAATCTTGGCATAATATTTGACCCGCAATTGAAATTTGAACACCATGTCAAAAAATTGGTTCAATCCTGTTTTTTTCAATGCAGAAACATTGCTTTAGAATTGAGTGACATCCAGTCTTTTATCGCTTTTGATTTGGAATGAATAATTCACGCATTCATTTTTTTCCCGTCTCGACTTCTGCAATGCCCTCTTCACTTGCCTTAGTCAAGCGGCCCTGGCACGGCTTCAGCTTGTTCAAAATGCAGAAGCTAGACTTCTGACTAGGACCGCCCGACAGATGCCACATCACTCCTATTTTAGCCGCGCTGCACTGGCTCCCAGTGAATTTCAGGATTGATTTTAAGATTCTTTTAATTACTTTTAAGGCACTACGTTGGCTGTACCACATGTAAAACGCAAAACCAAAGGCGACTGTTCTTTTGCCTCCCTTGCACCCAGACTTTGGAACAATCTCCCCCCTCACATTAGATCAGCTGGGTCTGTTGACTCTTTCAAACAACAATTAAAAACACTCTTCTTTAGATTGGCATTTCTATAATTCTTCAGGGTGTGTTCTGGGTGGTGGTGGGTTTTTACATATGTATATGCAATTATTTATTTTTTCCTCATTTTTATATGCATTTTATGTTTGTGTTTGATTTTTATTATGTGTATTGATGCTGATGTAAAGCACTTTGTAACCTGTGTTAAAAAAAGTGCTATATATACTTATACATCCATGGCTGGGTATCCACATAAGTCTCAAGTGTACCTGACTACTGTCCACAGGCTTGAAAAGAGTAATTTGTGTGTGCCCCATAAGTGCTAAAACTGGGTACACCACGTGAGATCCTTGTAGGTAACATCGATGATGTCATAACTCTTTGTGGAGTTTCTATTACCTCTAGTTATTCCACTGATGAATAGGTGGTGGTACCACGCCAAAATATGCAGTAATGTGCAAAACCAGCTTTGTAAATGTTTTATGAGTAAGGAAATTCATTCAGCATGTTTGTTGGAGCTCAAGGATACACACAATGTGTTGGTCCCTCAGCTTATTATAGGCCCAATGTGTCTCTGATATTGTATGCTGGTAATGGGACCAAGGTGGGTTACAGGTGGTGCTCAGGTGAGCAATTGTCCTCAGGTCCCACATTGGCCTATTTCTCTTTACATGTGTGATAAAACATAGGCCAAGCCAGGCTAAAAGTGGTGTCCATGTGGGCAGAACTGGAGCCCACATGGGATATCTTAGTCATGGCTGCCTAATAACATGTCATGTTAATTAACACATATGATGTCATTCCTGTTAGATTATTCTAATACATTCTCCAGGAATGACCAGATAATGCAACATTTAACTGTGGGTGACAGTGTGGGTTCAAACCTCAGACAGAATTCCACTGACAAAATGAAATTAATAAAAGTCCTACTTTGTTTTCCACTGTAACCTTTAGTACAGAAACTATTTTTCCCCTGAAGTTGTGCCAGTTGCTAAGTGAAAGAAATAACAAAACTAAAACTCAAAAAGGTAACTTTTCTCAGGCAGATAATATAATTGACCAAAACAGCAAATCTTACTTATTTCCACACAAACAAAGCTTTCCTCACATACTGTTAATAGGTAACAAGAACCGGTATTGATCACTGTAGTCAGTGGGAGGCACAGAAAACAACAGTGATGCAACAGATGAATAACTGCTGCGGTTTTCTTAGAAAGTCAAACCACCCTGCCACATCTGAGACTTGTTGCACTGTCAGTGGACACAGTAGCAGTACTGAAAGGCTCATTTTAAGCTCTGGAACTTAGTGAGGACAAGATAACTTTCACTGGCGAGAAAGGGGATATCTAAAGATAAACTGTAACTTACACCTCAGAATGTACACTGACCTTGTGAGATTGTGTCTAAAGCAAAAAAAGTGAATGTAAAATGAGCAGCTTGTGTTCTTGTATCTGATTGTTTGGATTTATTTATTAAATCTCTGTACACAAAGAGAGTGCCACATCTGTATAGTACCCTTCATGAATAACTTAACTGAAAAACTGAAAACTGAAAAGCCTAATAAAGACAGTAAAGACTGCATGATAGTGTTCAGGTGTTGTTGTTAATCTGTACAGGGCCACATATCTGCATATATGCAGTGGTGGAAGAAGTACTTAAAGTAGCAATACCACAGTATAGAAATTAGGCCTGGGTGATAAAACGATAGCGACATGTACCTGCGATAGACACTTCATCAATAGCAGTAAGAAAATAGTTTGATAGTTTCACTTAAATGCATTAAATGCAAATCACCATGAGAGCACATAATGAATACGCCCCCTGGCTCATAAACAGCCTATCATATCTCTTGATAATGGAGCAGCTACAAGTGACACGCAAACAGCCAATCATTTTACAGGTGTGTAGTTCGGTTGCACCATCAACACAATAAACAGTTTGGAGTGAAAAAATGAGTGCAGACGGTGAGGAATATTGTTAATAAAGTCTGACCGATATCAGAACACCGTTGTGTGTAAACTGTGCAGGAAAACCGTCCTGACCATAGACTGTATAGGTCATAAGCCCCGTCCCCTCCATGTTAGCAGATGGAGGGGACAAAATGGGCCAAACTGAAAAGTCAAAGTACACGTTAAATAGAATTCTCCCAAAGATGGTTTCTGTCATTTTAGGTAGTTCTTATCACGCTGATGTTTGTTAAAGTGTTCGATTTTTCTGATAAGTTTGTTTTTAATTAGTTATTTGATGCTATAAAAAGGGGGTGTGACGTCATGATTGACAACTGTGAGTGTGCTTGTGATTGGTTCAGGCGGGTGTATAGGCGGGAACTTGATACTGCGGCTCCACCTCGGATCACTACTGCGCAGACTCTGGCTCGCAAGATGGCAGCTCCCATCAGGGATATTTTGGTCCCAACCAAAAGTGCAAATACACTCATTTCATCACCTTAGCCGCTTCCACCCTTTGTATGTGTGTATCAAGATGAGATCATTCCTTTATCGTTCTTTACTTTTATTAATTTGCTACCTGTGTGCCTTGATAAATAAAGTGGTTACATTCAAAGTAAGGTGGCTAAATTAACAATAAAGTGGTTAAATTCAACCCTTTTTCTCCCGTCCTTTATTAAAAATAGGTAATTAAAAATTATCAATAATTATCGATAACGACTGAAATTAAACATTTTATCGTGATACATTTTTCAGCTATTTTCAGCTAAAGTCCTGCATTCAAAACTTGACTTACTTAAGTAAAAGTACAAAAGTATTAGCATCAAAATATACTTAAAGTACCAAAAGTAAAAGTACTCATTATGCATAGTGGCCGTTTACAGAATAATGTACATTATATAATTGAATTATAATCATTGATGCATTAATGTGTACATCACTTTAATGTTAAGCTAATATGAACTATATGAGTATTTTGTGAATTTCCCCACGGAGATCAATAAAGTCTTATCTTAAACTATAATAATATATCATAGTTTATTTGCTGATAATATTTTGTATTACTAATCTTAGTCTGCAAAATTACTAGTAACTTAAGTTATCAAATAAATTTAGTGGAGTAAAAAGTACAATATTTCCCTACACCATGTAGTGGAGTAGAAGTATAAAGTAGCATAAGATAGAAATACTCAAGTAAAGTACAAGTACCTCCAAACTGTACTAAATATACTTAGTTACTTCAGCTATCAAGCTCCTCTCCTGTGGAACCAGATCCCAGTTTGTGTACGGGAGGCGGACAACCTCCTCACATTTAAGAGTAGGCTTAAGACTTTCCTCTTTGATAAAGTTTATAGTAGGGCTGACTCAGGTGACCCCTGAGCCACCCCTTAGTTATGCTGCTATAGGCCTAGACTGCCGGGGGACTTCCTATGATGCACTGAGCTCCTTTCTCCTCCTCTTCCTCTCCATCTGTACGCCCTCATATCCCCATCAATGCTTGTTATTAATTCAACTTCTTCCCGTAGTTGTGTGCTTTCTCTCCTCTCTCTCTCTCTCTCTCCCCCCTTCTGTTGCTTTCTGCAGGTGTTTCTGCCTCTGGAGCTGTAGAGTCTGGATCTGTGGTTGCTGCCACCTGCTGCCCCCGTGCTCCTGCTCTGCACCCGCTGCTGCTATTACTGTTATTGCTCTTATTATTATTTCTGTTGGTGTTATCGCCAATACCATTACCACAAATATTGCTTTACATCCCTATGTGTAACTGTACTGTGCTGCTGTATGTGCCACCCCCCCACCCCCTTCAACCCAACCAGTCGAGGCAGATGACCGCCCACCTAGAGCCTATGGTTGTTGCCACCTGCTGCCCCCGTGATCCTGCTCTGCACCCGCTGCTGCTATTACTGTTGTTGCTCTTATTATTAGTATTGCTATTATAATGTTGCTCTTAGTGTTGTTTCTGTTGGTGTTAACATCAATGCCATTACCATATCTATTGCTGTATTGTGCTGCTGTATGTTCTCTTTCCTCCTGCTCTCTCTCTCCTGCTCCCCCCTTCCCCCTTCAACCCAACCGGTCGAGGCAGATGACCGCCCACCTTGAGCCTGGTTCTGCTCGAGGTTTCTACCTGTTAAAAGGGAGTTTTTCCTTGCCACTGTCGCATAGTGCTTGCTCATGGTGGGAACTGTTGGGTCTCTGTAAATATAAAGAGTCGGTCTAGACCTGCTCTATTCGAAAAAGTGCCCTGAGATAACTTTGTTATGATATGGCGCTATATAAATAAAACTGAATTGAATTGAATTGAACTTTCCACCACATGCATAGGTGTCATCCCATTCAAACTATGTTGCTGCATTCTTCTTAGTGCATGCACTCTTTGCCCCTCTGCTGCGGTTGTCTGTTTTAACCTTTAATGATAAAAAATTATTAGTATGTGTATTCATGATTCTGGCCTGGGTATTACTTGGAATCGTAATGAATTTCCAATTCATGCCAGTGAAGGAACAGTGATGATTTTGTTCTCAAATCCTTGCATTACAGTAGTGGGGCTAAAATGTAAATTTGCCCTGAGGGTGGTGGAGGTAAAAATTAAGGAGTCTTAAAAATCAAAAAGTTTTCTCCTGAATATGCTCAATAAATGTTATGGCAGTACGACAATCAGACTTGGAAATTTTGGCTGAAATGTTGGTGATAGAATAAAGGTTGCATGGTCACTAAAAACATCAGCATTCAACTACTGAGGGTCATGGGGATTCACAGTAAATTTTATGGAAATTACCTTTTTAAGATTCCTCATTGTGGACCAAAGTGTTGGCCATGATAATATTAGACCTGATGTATATATTAGATAAAAGAAAAGCAAGGGGGTCAATTATTTATCATGATGAATTGCATCCCTTTTTTGACGCGGCCTATCAGTAACTGACACGCAACATTTATCAGCTCACTGAGGTTAACCTCTCCTTCCAGCAATCATGAAAATGTTATTTCTAAATAAATACAAGGGAATGTGAAATGAGTAATAAGGCAAACTGTTTTCTGCTCTGACAAACACGCACCAGTTAGACTTCTTGCCCAGAGTCAGAAGATAAGATCAAAGTCAGTTTCAAAGTCCAGTAGAGCAGAGTGGTGATCTGAACTAGTGAAGAAGCTGAGCCACATGGAACGCAACACAAACACAATTGGCAAGCACATTTAAGTTTAGCAAAGTTAAGCTGAGTGCTCCACTAACTGTACTGTTACACTTAAGTGTAACAAAGGCTATCATGTGTAGTTGTAACTGTGACACTAAAAGTTACACTGAGCAAGAGCAAAAACTGAGATGTAAGATCAAAGGCTACTGATTAGCAAAAATGTATCGAGTATAAAGATAACTGTTAGTATACGTAGTCTTCAAATTAACATCTGATTTATAATAAAGTTAAAATAAGGAATCAATAAAAGTACAGTATATTTCAAACTAGCAATGAAATAAGGTGCCACTTAAATGTAAATGCCTCTCTTATATACCAGCAAGTGAGAAAAGATGCCTCAAGTATAAATGGCTACTGTTTCTTACATTTTTTTTCTACGCAGGTTAGGGAAACCATCTAGGCTGAGATGATCTTATTTTTCTCCCTCGTGCTTCCCTAAATCCTCAAGTCTGTCCTGTTTCACAGCCATATCCTTTTCATGTATGGGATGTGTTAGCTTAGCATAGGGGCTAGTGGTTGGGGAAGGCAGCTAGCCTCTGCCAAAGGAAGAGGAATGTGCGTTCTGTTAAGTTTTCTTATTTTCATGCCGTGACTTCTAAGCTGGCTAGCTAGCCACTGTTAAGCCTACATTCAAGAATCAACTGGGTTTGGCAGTTATCAGGGCTAAGCTAGCTGTTGCCCAGTAAATTCCTCCAAATGGTAGGCTTGCTGCTTGTGTCAAGCCTGTTTTGGTTATTACATTTTAATTTGCAACAGCAAAAAAAAAAAAAGATATTAATAATAATAATAATTGCCTGTACGACCACCTCTCTGGCCTTTGACTTCTTTACTAGGACAATGCAACACTTTGTGAACTGGAAATAATGTTGCCAGTGGACATAATTCTTGGTTCCTCCAAAACATTTTAGGTAAAACCTTATAGTAGTATATAAACATACATTTTTGGAGACAGGGTTGGACGTGCGGGTGTGGCAGCTTTGGAGTTGTTGTTGTTGTTCATCTTTGATGAAGCTAGGCTGTGTGATAGAAAGTAATGTAACTAGTAACTGCTGTTGAGTAATTAGTAAAGTAATGTAAATGATTAGTAATTCATTACATTTTTCAACAAACTTGCCCAACATGGATCATAACTCTACAACTTAAAAAATGCTGATGACTAGCTAGCAAGGATACTTGCCCACACCCACCGTAGCTGGAGATTAATAATGTAGAGGCTACCTCTTAAAGTATAATGTCTCTTAAAACTTTATTTCTACGTTTATATTTATTTTTACATTTAAAGGAAGATGTATAAATAAGTCTGCTTTGGAGTTGTTTTAAGGTGTATTTTTCTACTTCACTAATGATAGAGCTAGACCAGCAGTTTCACCATGTTTTCAGTGTTTTTGCTAAACTAGTATAAACATGTCCCAGACCTATTACAGCTCTGGACACACCGAAATGAATTTGGTATCAATTATCTTGTTTGACTCCAGACATGATGTAGGTTACATGTGTAATATGATAGAAATATGATTATATTATAAACGCAATTTTAGGCATGAAAATGTAATTTAGCATTGATTATATAAGACATTATTAAACATAATATGAAACACAACACAGTCAGCCACTGAAGTTCCAAAGTAGAAAATCAAATTTATTTAAAATTGTTCATCATACATCGATCAACATAAAAACAACACATCTGTCTTTGTCGTCTTTCATAATTTCCCTTCCTTTTCTTTACTTTTTCCTTTCCCTTCCATTTTCTCCTGTCACATCCCATCTTCTTCCTTTCTACTCCAGGAACTCACTCCTCAGACTCCCCTCACTGTCTGAGAAGTTGATCAGTTCCTCCACCTCATCACCCTCCTCATCCTCATCTTCCTCCTCAGCCTCCCGTGATGTCTGGGCCTCCCCCTCTCGGCCTCCCTTTCCCCCCAGCTCTAGGTAGCCCTTGGCAGTTTGGTTGACTGCCCCGCCACTCTTTGTTCCGCCTCCTCCTCCGCCGCCCTCAGCTTTGCTTTTGACGGGCTGAACCATCAGGATGCCCTCATCCAAAATGGGGGTCCCTTCAGGGCTGACTCCGTCCCCCGCTGCATGGATGGCTCGGTCTGCACTTAGAGTATGAGCGCTGGGATCCAGGGTGACAGTGGACTTGCTTGTGCAAAGACCCATGATCAATGCCTTCTTGGGCGTCTTAAATTGATTCAGTGTCTAATTCTGAAATTAGCTCCTTTTCACAATTCTCTCAGGTGGCTTAGGTTTGTCAAATAAATTTTTTGTAGTCTATAAAAAACTATCAAAAAGCAAGAATATAAAATTTCATTCCTTGCTTGATTGCAGTTCCAAGGCAGAGTTTCCTCTTTGCGGGTTGGTCGATCCAAAAGATTCGCAAACTTCGACAATCCTGGTGAAAGTTCTTCATAAGCCTTGTACCTTGATGACTGTTAAGGGTAAGTCACATGAAAAACAAAAAGAATATACGTTTCCAGGAACCCTCTGGGAGATTGGATCGCAGTTATCAAAGATTTTGTGAATAAAAGTGAGGAGATTTCTGTAAATCATTTCAGATTCTTGAGGCCTGTGGCCAGCAGAGATGCTTCTATCCACACTGTCTGGCTGAATCTGCTCATCTGGTTTGAAATGACCATCCTAACTGAGCTGTCGGAGACAGACTTGTCTTTGCCTGCCTTCAGGCCATGGAATGGGTTGGATAGAATGGGTTTCACCTCTGCTGTCTAGAGTTATAAATAGAGCCAAACCCATCTGGTATATCTGTTCTGTTCATCCTTTGACCACTTGGAAAATGTGGGTGGGGAAAGTAAAGGAGTACTATCTACTCTGCCTCACCAGCTAGTACTGAAGTACTCCTGAGCAAGCAACCGATACACCCTATTGAAGTTGCTGAGTGGTCAACATCAGGAGACTTCCATGTGAAGCAGGACGAATCTGAGAAAATTAGATGAACTTTACTGTGGATAAAGTTAACCTAAGTCAGTCTGTAGCCATCAGGGCTGAGACCTGTTTGAGATGATTACGTCCCTTTTCCAAACTCTGTCTATGTATGGCTCTAGGTGCTTTTGTCACATAAGGTTTTAGCAGCCTGCATTGTTCTCTCTGTCTCAGGTGGTGTGAGGGTCCTTGACTTTAATCCACAGAGCTCTTAGAAAGCAGACAGTGTTAGAAAGGGACAGTCTGTTTGTGGCAGGTCAGCTGATTTTAATAGCCAACAGCCACAGTAAATCACATAATTGGAGAACAGATCCAATAGGGTTTGATGAGGATGCAATTTATCACAACAAAATACTCCACAAAATTTGTCATTTGCTGTTTTAGTTTGCAATGACACCACTGTCCTCTGTAATAAATTCAAAATTACCTTCAAAAATAACTATCAAGTCACTATGAACCTTATGCCCACCCTACCCACCATAAAACATGAATACGAATTTGAGCATGGTGATTCAGAGTCAAAGTTATCAATATTTACAAAACATCTTAAGGCTAAAAGTAGCTCCAAAGTCTGTCCAGAGGACTCCCGAGTCACTGAGACCTGCTCACAGTCAGTAATGTGCTGCAGGTAATGCCAATTAAACCATATTTTGATGGCAGCCACTTAATAAGTATTCAATCTGCTCACCAACAGATCAAATCAATCCAGTAACACTGGAGATGATGGTTTGCACAATTCTGTGCTACCTAGACAGAAATACTGTTCACAGTGCTGACGATCTTAGCCTCAGCTGTCTTACAGACATCACACTCAAAATGCTCTTCAGACCCCAATTTGTTTGACAGCTCATTAAGTGCACATTAAATAATCACCAACTGCAATAAATACATAAATTAAGGTGATTACAAGCCCCTTTATTTATGTATTTCTTTCAGTTGGTGGATTATCCAGTACAATCTGTGCTATATGTAGAATTACCTCATCAAAGTATGATGATTTATTTTGTTGGAGAAAATATCACATGCTGATGGTATTAGATGCCAGATGCAATCTACTTGAAAAGTCAATATTTTACATTGTTTGAAAACTGTGACGCACTTTATAAAAGAATCATCCATTTTCTATATCGCTTATCCTCAGAGGGTTGCGGGGGGGCTGGAGCCAATCCCAGCTGACACTGGGCGAGAGGCGGGGTACACCCAGGACTGGTTGCCAGTCAATCACAGGGCTGACACATAGAGACAGACAAACATTCACAGTCACACCTACGGGCAATTTAGAATCATCAGTTAACCTAACCTGCATGTCTTTGGATGGTGGGAGGAAGCCGGAGTACCAGGAGAGAACCCACGCAGGGGAGAACATCCTAAAAGAACTAAAATATTTTTTATCTATCTAAATTTAATTTAATTTGTTCCTCATGCTCCTGTGTATTAATTAATATTTTATTTCACATTCACTGACACAGACCAGTCACCTGTCAACCAATCACAGTAGACCTAGCGAGTAGGTTCATTCATGAAACATGATGTCATCCGTAGCAACGGGGACAACCCCGCCACTTCTCTTTGCTTAGGATTTCTCTTTGTTTTTTACTGAAAGTTGCTCTCAGCAGCTTTGTGAATGCTCTTAAGAAGAAACTCTTTGTTAGGAACTTAAGTTCCATTTAGGAGGGATGTTTGGGGTAAGATAACATCCTTTGTGAATAGGGAATCTGTAGACACTGGAGAAAGACTGAGAAGGCCAGAGACCATGTCTGAACAGAGACATGTAAGAGAGTAGGCAGGGTTTGAATCTCTCTCTCAAGCTCTCTTTTTCATTCTTCACTCAACCACTTCTGTCACATTTCTTATGTATAAATGAGTGCAACACTATGAATGCCTTTGAGGAAAAATTGTCTGAAAGTGTGGCTGTTCAGAACAGTTATAAATACCTTTGCCTACATACGTGTTTCAAGCATACTGCAGCCTTTACGATCTCTCCTGCATGTATAACCACTTGTTGCCAGGTGACACAAGTTCAGTACTTAGGTCACGTTATGACACCTGAGCAAGTGTCATTTCCTGAAGAAGGCCAGAGAAAATAAGTGAACCTTCAGTTTAGAATATTTTAGCACCAATGAAGATGATAGTAATAAGATCTAAATGTTGTCTGAAACAAATGAGCTGCTCACAGCTGAATAAAACTTCTGACAGTTGGGACACAGTTTTCAGAAAATTGTGAATTACAGAAATCAAGTATTAAAACATTTGAAATGCATTTTCTTTGTTTTCTTTTAGTTAAGTTTTCAAATCTGAAATTGGCAGTAGATTTTAAAGTTGCAGTTTAAATGTCATCTGGCCATCCTTTGAATCATTCTCTGTTAGAAAAAAATGTAACGTACATTTCATTTTTAAGCTTAGATTCCTCAGTACAAAGTATATAATGTATAGTATTAGTAAACAGTTTAGTGTGGAATCAGGACATAGGTCCCTTAAAATATAGATTTTTTAATTTATCTCAAATTAAATTAAAATGTTTAGGCTGTTTGATTTAAATTCCTTAATGCTTCTGGGAAGGATTATGTGTGATTTTATTTATATTTGTAAAAGTGTCTCCTTGGTTGAATGATAACTAAATGGCCAATTTGATCTTTTTCTGTACTACTTTGTTTCTCTTGAGGTGTGATTTGGTCCATGGGTTGAGCAAGTGTTGGAACCCTGTAACCCATTTAAAACTCAGCTGAAGAAAAACCTGTCAGTCAATCGGAAAAATTGAGAAAGTTCTGTATTTCTCAGCTCTGAGAGGCTGACTAATTTAAAGGTGCAAAGGGATTTATGTGGCCAGTAACAATATGATGGCTGAGATAGGGAGAGAGAAGCAGCTGGCTTGTCTTATCTCTCTGTCATGACAAACAGGTCTGAATGCGACAGCACAGTTTTCCACCAGACTGTCTCTCTATGAAGGGAAAATTCACGTTCCTCTGAACTTCCACAATTCGTCTCTTTATGAGAATGTCTCTTTCTCACCAAGAGTGATTGAACTTGTTAAGATCTTAGGTGTTTTTATTGTCTTCTTTGTGTGTTCTTAATAGTTTTATATACATTAATAAATAAACTTAATTTGCAGGGAGCATAGTATAGGTTGATTTTAGTGGCGTAAGGGTGAGGTACAGTATGTTCCATGTTTAGATTGACTCACGTTTTTCCTTAATGTTATCTGAAACTACAAAAGCTGAAGTGAGCATGAAGGAATGCAAGTTATCTTACTACTGGTCTTTCTATGAGTGTATTGTGGCAACCACAGTGACCTCTCTGCTGCGCTTGCAGTAAACCACGTAGATTATGTGGAATCTGATTCCCCATTAAAAAAGATTCCCCTTTTCAATGCTTAGGTAATCCAGCTGGGGGAGTTCCAGTGTGGGAGGTCACAGCGTTGACACAAATCATTGACCAAAAATATATGCAGCTTCTTTTATTGAAGGGAATATTGTTTCAATATATTTCAGTTATTATTTATTGTTATTAAATATCATTTATCATCCACTCCCATCCTTCAACCCCATGCTATGATATATAAGATAAGATAAGATAAGCCTTTATTGTCCCACAGCGGGGAAATTTTTAGCGTTGCAGCAGCCAGCAAAAGTGTCATATATAGAAATACAATAAAAATAAATAGAAAAATAGAAAAATAGTCCTATACACAGTATAGACAGAAATAAATAATAGAGTGACTGAGTGCAGTTGTAAGTATATATATAGAACCACATGATCCCATAAAAACTCCCAAGACTGATATAAATTGATGCCCATAGCACACACTGGATGTGACACACAGAAATAAAAAGTACTCAAGGTACGGTAGCCGAGATCCAATCCAGACTTGGATCTGGGAAGTAAATGTGATAAAATTGCTTTTCTGAAGAGTTGACTTGTGCCAACACTGGCAGATAGGACAGTGGTGAATCCTGATGAATTCACGCACACCAAGCAGGGTTTTGTGATCCCCAGTGTTCTGTCTTAATTTAGCATTGCCTACAATATGTGCACAGCTGGAAACAATGTGATTATTTAAAAGGCCACGTTGCTTGTATGGTTGGTTTGGCTTCTTGGCTCAGGAGCCAATGGGCAGAGTAGGGAAGGACATAAGGAAACTGCCCACACCTGAGTAAATTGAGCCTCAGCCTATTCAATTGACTTCATCTCTAACCTCTCTCCTCTCTTCCTTTCAGGCCTCCACCAAACGGTTTCATTAAAGTTTTGTGTTTTGTTTGCACACATCATGCACTACATTCATTACTGACCTACCTGGTTAACAAAATTATTTTATTTTACCTTAAGTTTACAATAAATGTAATTTGTTTCAAATTTATTTTATGAGTAATTCCCTGTTTTGTCACTGACTTTAGGCCAGATCGCGACAGTGTCCACTTTTATGCAGACGACACACAGATTAATATAACCTGTGACCCTGCAAACCATTTTCGGAAACCTGAATCCATCCAAAGCTGCCTTCATGACATTCATAAGTGGATGTCTCAGAATTTCTTCTTCCTCACGTAATAGTGATAAGAAAGAGATACTAGCCATCTGTCCAGATTGTGCAAATATATATTATTATTCTCAAATTCTCTAGGTTCCTTTCTGTAAATCCCACATTGTAGGTGTCCTGGTGTCATGACGGCAGCCTGAGCTTAGATAACTACAGCAAATCTATGGTTCATTCCTTTTTTCTTCATCTTATACATTTCAAAAGTTAGGCCATTTCTCTCCACCAAAAACCTGCCTTCATCACCTGTTGACTGGACTATTGTAACTCCCTGCTCTCTGGCATCTGTAAAATCTGATTCAACTAGATTTTAACTAGAACTAAGAAACAAGACCATATTTCACCAGTCCTGGCATCCCTGCGCTGGCTAACCGTGGGTTATCAAATTGATAATAAAATCTTACTGATTACTTTTAAGACCCTGAGGGGCTTTGCCCCAAGTTATATGTCTGACTGTTGGTCAATATGTTTCCCTTCTCATTGTGCTTTGCTATCACGGCTCCTAGACTTTCAGATGACTTATCTGATGAGATCACAGGAGCAAACTATCTTCTTTTAAATCTTTTTAAAAACTCACCTTTTCAAAATAGCTTTTTATTGATTTATTTACTTTTTATTGTTCTAATTTAGTTATATCTGTTATCTGTGTTTTTATATTTGGATTTGTCTTATTGTTAAGCACCTTGTAACTGTGTTTTGAAAAGTAGTATAAATAAAGTTTATGGTTATAAAGGTTATTATTTAAGGCATTTCTTCCCTGATTTTTTTCCAGATCCATATTTCAATTTTTGTTTCAGATGTTAGCAGCAGTGTAACAGTAGTTGTGGAATCCTGGCATGGTCCAGAAAAACAGTCTCAGGTCCACCTCAAAATGGAGATCTTGGATTCACTTAAAGCTAAATCCACTTCATTTTAAAATGTTTGTATAAGTCTGCTGCACTCTTAAAAATAGAGGTAAAGGAGGAGTACATTTCTGTACTGAAACTGAAAACATCCCATAACAGGCTCATATTGGGCCCCAGGTGGATACTTTTTGATCCACCATAAAGGCACAAAGTAATTATGATAGTTAGTGGCTCAGGGGGGAAAAAACACTCTAGAGACCCCGATTCAATCCCCAACAGCCATAGTTGGTGTTGCTGGGAAGCCAGTGAGGGACCACGTCCTTGTCACAGCATTAGAGACTGCTACTGGTTGGTTTGTCTACATTTTACACCTTCTACAGGGGGAAGCGGCCAATTTCAAATTGGCAGAAAAATGTATTTTAAAAAACACACTTTGTTTTTCAATATTCCCTGATGATTTTGGGCACAACAACGTGTGACTGGTACTGATCATCAGAAGCCAATAGTCAAGGGCCATGTTATTCTATTTTAAATGAAGAACACTTTTTAACAGAGACGAAATACAGAACATTTTCTGCAGGTAAATAAGGGGTAGGGAAAAAAACACAATAGAGTCACATCACACTGATGGTCATGTTCAAAGACCCTAATAGCCACACTGGGCTGACCTTTAAGTCATTTTTAACCAAGCGTGGGGCACAGGAAACCTGAAGAGAGTCCCATGTAATTAGGTTTGTCTCAAAGTGAGAATGTGACCCTGTCATAACTAGCCACACAATGCTTTAGTATTAGTAATTACAGAGTGATCTTTCTGTTGTGATAACACTGTGGCAGACAGTTCAGACCAGTGAGATGACCCACTATGAATCTCTCATTTTATCTGGAAACAGTGTGGCTTGTCCCTTTCTTTGCAAATAAGTCATTATACCTTTACTGTATATGTTTAAAATTAAACTAATCCCTAATCCCTTTACTTTGCTTTATTCTTGAATTAAGCAGCACCAGGAAAATCTAAGATATCTAAATGTGTGTAAAATTGTATTTAGTGATACTCAAAGGAAGAGGAAGAGCAAAAATGTAATAAATCGCAGGTGTTATCAACAGTTTACCATAGTGAGAGATTAACTCTGAACCCAGAGACCATCACATGTGCTCTCCTAACATTATATTGATATCATTACTAAAATAAAATGTTTCTAGACCTGATTTTACTACTTTATTATGGATTGACATTTTATTGACAGACATTTGCACAACATTTTATAAAACAACCAAAAACAATATAAATGAAGCTATGTGATATAAGCTACATTGCAAAAATTTTACAAAGACTACGGAGCAGATCTGATTTAATGGTCTGCCTCCTGAAGAATTCTACTCGGTAAATAATTAACCTGTAAAGCGGCATTCAAAGCATGTGCGAATAGGACCTGGCAGTTGGAGTTAGGTCATATAGTGCACAATTGTATTGTTGTGTTGATTTCCAACAAGTCTTTCACAAAACAGTGCAGTGACTAAATGACAGTTAAGCCGTCTTTAGTGGTTGCTGTCCGATCGATTGGCGCTGAGAAGCAACGTCAATTCATAAATCATATTTAAGAACTAGACCAAAAACTGTATGTGCAGTTGTGCACCCTGATCATTTAATTGCATAGTTATGTTCTCCCCACCTGTTTGTTCATTTGGTGTTCATAGTGTCTTTACAGCATATTGCTTAGCAAAGATCTCAAGGTGATTTATTTTGTCTAATTGAAGGAGAGTAGCCTATAGGCTGTAATGTTTCAGTGAAATTAGATTTTCACATTAAAGACAGCAGATGTCAGTCTCGGGGAGTGGGGACTCCCTCACGCCCTGCACGCACCACACACACTCACATACACACCGGTTGCTGGGCTGACGGTGTCTAGTTGGAACATTTTAACATATCGCCCAACCATGCTAGCATACCACACCTGAATCTCCAACCAAACTATTTGTAAACGAGTAGCATTGCATAATGTAGGCGTCAGTTTTTAACAAGAAAGAAGAATGCATGGAATAAAAAAGACATTTTTGGAGTCTGACAATGTTGTTGGGGTGCAGTACGGAGCTGGAGTTAAGACATGTTTAACCTGGAAACAGGAGGAAACAGCTAGCCTGGCTCTGTCCAAAGTTAAAAATACATTTACCAACAATTCTAAAGCTCACTAATGAGCACATTGTATCTCATTTGTTTAATCCATACACAAACAGAAATATAAAAAACAACTTTTGGTGGTTTTAGGGTGAATCATGTGTTGGAGCTACCGATTGGCAAACAACAGCCAGGCTCTGGTCATCACAGTGAGGTTGCGAGATTTTACTATCGTGGTTGTACAGTGGCTAAACTAAAACCTGCTCACCACCTTATCTAGCAGCTGTGCTATAGATGGAGACACTGGATAAACTGTTGTTCACGTAACTCCCACTAAATTTACAAAGGACCACACTAGCTGTTTCCCCCTGCTTCCTGTCTGCTGAAAGGCCAGTATAATGAATGCACATGGTGAATGTTTGCTCTGTTCTGTCACAGCATCACCTCCTGATTTAGCCTGATAAGACAGCTGCCTTTTATTGTCTTGTGCAGCTTTAAATAGCCAATAGTGTCCATGTAATCAACAACAAGGCCGCAATAAAAGATGTTCTCCTGCCACCAAGCGCTCCATTGTGGCAAGTGCATTGTGTCCAGATGTGTGGATCTCTGTCCTGTATGTCTTTATGCTTATTTCCATGTCTGTCCCTTCCATGGTCCCTCCTCCTTCCTGCTGCTTCCTCCTTCTCTCTCTCCTCCCTCCATCTCTCCCTGAGCTCCTGTCTTCCTGCAGGCGGAGACAGAGACAAGGAGAGGTCCACCACAGGTGAGGATGAGGAGGAGTCAGGGCAGTCCAGCCAGTCTGCAGCAGAGGATCGTGGGTATCCATCCTGCAGTGAGGAGCCTGGAAATGTGAACTTCCAGTAGGAGTCTCCTTTGAAGAGACAGACAGAGCCTGGAGAAGAGGGAGAGAAGTTTTTAACAGTGACAACAGATTCAAAGTGCTGGCCTGTTTTACCACCCCCTCCCCCTTTCTTGCATCTCCTGATTAATCTTCTTTGCTTAATCTATCGGACATTTTCATATGTGCTCTGGTACATGTTCATTTACAAATAAATCCCATCAGGTTTAATTATATGCAACACTTTTATTGTCATTACTTTGTTCAATAAGCTAATAAACGTATCTCTTTAAAAATTCAAATGGGGCAGTCAAAAATGAACTACCTGTGGTCATCTACATGAGAACTCATGCATTATTATTGTTGCGCAGGCGCAGCCAAAACAAACGAATGACTCTCTGAGACAAAATGAACGATTTGTTCATGAATGACACATCACTACCTTTCAAGTTGATATGGCGAACTTTCACGTTCTACATGATAGATTACACCCCTTGCACATTTATGATGACTTTGATTTATACTAGTATCATATGTCCTAGTTTACGTACCTTTTTGTTGTTGTTTGGTGATTCACATTAGCTTTTCTTAGCCGTTAGCCTCTTTGCTATTGCGTAGCAATGTGTTTATAGACAATTGGGCACGAGAGACAACACTATGTTATTGGCCACAGGCAGCGAAAACATCATTTTCTGCGACAGTATTTTAGTTAGTGTGGACTTTACACCAGAGTAGCTGAGATGAACCTTGCATCTCCGCGGTGCAACCAAACATCAACACAGTTTTAGTATCAAACTAACTAGTTTCAACGTATCGTTTAGTGTGGACTTTACACCCTAACTTAAGAGAGAACTTACGTATAGCTGGTGCAATGGGTAGCAGGGCTTTATTTTCAATTATACACAGAGATGCTGATTTTTCATCATTAAAACTCACTCTTGAATCATGTTCATCAATGTAGCTCAAATTTATATGGTCAAGAATTAAGGATAAAGCCCTCATCCTTAAACAACCTTAACTCATAAACTTAATCCCAACCGAATGTTCTCACCTTGGGGGATTTCCTCATTTTATTATCCTGGGCAGGGCATTTGTTCTTTATAAGGATAGATACATCCAACATGACACACCAACACAAACATGATTACTGTCCTCACCATCGCTGTCTGTGGTGATGCCACTGACACCCTCTCTAAGAAGCTGAGTCCAGGTGTCTTCTTGCCTCTCTTCCTCAGCGTCTCCCATGTTCCCCCAAACAGGGCCCTCCTCTGGGTCCCAGACCAGGCCCCACCTTGCTGCTGCAGCTGCCTTCCCCTCCTCTTTCTCCTCATCTGCTCCAGCTAAGCTCAGCCCCATCCTTAAGGCAGACAGGGGCTGAGGGTAGCCTTCCTGCAGGGACAGATCCCTGAACAGCCAGAATTGGGAACCTGCAGCAAGACACGACCTGGAGAGGTTAGTTGGTCAGTTTACGGATTCACTCCATATTTATCAAATTAAAATCAAGCTGTGGGCTGGTGAATGGTTAATGAGTTTGCTTTAGAAAATGTATTGAGTTGATCCAGATGGATTCACAGAAGTTAAAACTGGGTAGCAAACAGCTTTAGTTTACAGTACACAATTTGCTGTGTCTTTTTTTCAGTTTGGAGTCTGTAAAGTTTACTGTAATTTATTCTCTCCTTGTGGTCTGTATTCAGTCTCTTATGAATCAACTCAGTGACTGATTCATTTATTCATTCATGCTTTAATTAGTACATCTTTGTGGAAAATGGAAACCCCCAAATGCCTGTATGAGATATGATGTAACATTCATACAGTGTTAACATTATTGGAACACACCACTGATAAAGATTATGGCATGATCTGACTGTCTCTCCAGCACAGTGTGAAGACGAGGTAGGTCAGGGGGCAGACCCCTCCACAGCCTCCTGACTGAAGTCCCACGACCCGATACCAAGCTCCCACCACTGACTCGCCACATCGTCATACCTGGAGGGACGAGAAAGACGATGGAGACAGAGAAGCGAAGGAATGGTTGAACAAGGGAGATGGAAGTGAACCTGCTAACCAGAGCCAGACAGCTTTCATCTTCACAAACTAGTTATTAATGTCCATTTTCTAATTTGACATGCCTAACGAGTCAGTTTCTGGTGTATTCAGACCTTTGAAGAAGAAAGTCTCGCCTCGGATCCTAGCCACAGCATCAAAACTGGTGTTACAGCGATCTATGAAGGGGCTGAAGGAAAAAAACACAGAGGGAGACTCACTTAAATGCTCATTCTTGGTCGTGACTTAAACTAGGCTAAAATGTTGATGGTTTTCTTTGACTAAGACGAAGCTAAAATGTCCAGAGTTTTAGTTGACAAAAACTAACTTCAAATAAAAAGCATCAGGTTGACTAAAACTAACATGGACTTTTGATCTCATGACTAAGATCCTAACATCTAAAAATAGCTGACAAAATGAACACATATCTAATGTATTTTGTAGAGTTGTAAACAATCCTGTACTGACGTGTTTAGCACTGGTTAAAAGGTATGGGGGAAACACTTCAAAACGAATGGCATAGCTGCTGGTGAAACAAATTCATTCAATATGGCTCTAAGCTGAAAATATCTCGTAATCTATCTTATCTTGTAAGTCATACCCATATCTGTGATGATGGTGGTGGCCTCTGTGGCGCAACTGAGGCTCAGGGGCGAGGCGAGGAGCGTCAGTGGCCAGCAGCTGGTTCCTTTTGCCTAAATCAAAAATCAAATCAATTTAAATCTAGTGACACTAAACAGTAATGATAACCCAAACATGAGTGTGTTTGTGGTAGTGACAGCACATTCAGCATAAAAATATAAACTTAAGGATCATCAGGCTCATAAAAAGGTACAATGGACGGTTCAAATGAGAGTGCAGACTCTACCACAAACACTTATCTTTACTGACTACATGTTCATCTTGCATTTGCTAGAACCTCCAGCTCCAGCAAGTACACATTGCGCGCACAGCTTTTTTCTCTTTTGCAATGCAATAATTATTTCGTGATTTCTCCAAATATCTTAAACTGTGTTTCAGTGATCAGTGGATTAAAATGTGTCAGATTCTGATGTTGTAACCATCTATAATCAGACATAAAGCGATCTTGAGATTGCTAATTAATTTGGTCACTATAGTGTTGACAACCACAGACACACTCTTAGTCCCTATATGAATTTTACAGAGACATGGAGGGACTTTTCCTTTGGTCGAAGTATTGGCCTTATGAACTCTTATCAGCTACTGTTGTGATGTGAAATGTGAGTTCCAAAATACTTGGTAGAAATCATGTCTACTGATTATTGATCACTAGAATCAGTTTTTATCTGTTTATCACAAGAGGACAGTTTAGCCTAAGATCATGACAGTACAAAGTCTTGAAAGTTTGGAAAATGCTTAATTTTAACCGTTATGTTTTCAAGGTTAGGAATATGCTTTAATTTGAATATACTCCTTGAAAAATGCTTGATTTTCAACATAATCTGGCGTTTCATCATCTACACAATCACTCATGTAAACCAAAATCTTTTAATTTCAAATGAAACGAAAACGTTTACGAAATGTAAACGTTACTTTTTGCAATTGCATCTATAGTAACATGTTAGATGTGATGATAAAAGCTTTGAGAGTCTGTACATTTTTGGTATAGGTACCTTTAAAGTGCTTGAATTTAATCTTAAAAAGTTGTATGAACCCTGTCATGAAACAATGATTATATGATAACAAGAAAACAAAGTTAATTGTGTTTCTGGTGTAATGGTGAGATCATGAGATAGTTACCTTGTAATCACAAGAAAATGCGATCACAAAACAATTATTCCTTGATTAAGAGAAAATAAAGGCTGTTATGTTGGAATAATGCAATACTGTAACATTCAGTGATCATGATACAGTAAAACAAAACCTAACAAGAATCTATAGCCAAGCTAGTGGCTCCGTGAACATCAGCATGCTATCATGTTCACAGTGACAATTCTAACATGCTGATGTTTAGCGGGTATAATGTGGTCCATGTTCAACATCTTAGTTTAGTGTGTTAGCAAACTAACATTTGCTATTTAGTACCAAACACAAAGTACAGCTGAGGCTGATGGGAATGTCATTAGTTTTGCAGGTTTTTGGTCATAAACCAAAGTATTGGACAACTTAAAAATGTAATCTGATGATGGCACTAAAGGTTAAGAGATCGCCAAAGTGATTATAATTCTGAGTGGAATAGGAATGTCTGCAGCAAATTTCATGGCAACCCAGTCAATGTTTTTGGAGACCTTTCACTAAAAACCACAAATGTCAATCTCATGGTGGCACTACTGTAAAAGTCAGGGGATCACCAAAGTCATTAGTATTCATCCTTTGGGCTCAATGGATATCTGTGTCAAACTTCAGGGCAACCCATCCAATGTTGAGATGTTTCACTAAAAAACACTAATGTTAACCCCATGGTGTCACTAGAGGAAAATTGAGGGGATCACCAAAGTGGTGGACAGACCGCCCATTAATTACACACATTACACCATGTCAGTTTTCATAAAGAAGAGCAACTGAGACAAAACCTCCTCTAGAAATTGCAACAGCAGTCCTGAACCAAAGTAGGAGGATGTATTCAAATTAACAAAGCCTTCCTCAATTAACCCACCAGAGGTCAATCCATGCAGGTTCACAGTTGTCCTTATTTATCCATAAAAGCTCCAGTTTTTTGCCTTTTGTGGCCCTTTTTAATATCTGAAGATATTATGAACTCATTATGTCTTCTTTCTGTGGTGATGTTGTAATGCTATGGTTTGGTTCTTGCAATATATGCATCCATACATGCCAACCAGGATCAGGATTAATCATCATGTGATGATGAAAAAAGATGTTTACACCCTAAATTCTCATGATGGATATTCTGACTTTTACAAACACGGGTGTGAGAAAGTTCTATTTCTTTGCCGGGGAAAAGCCTTACCATAGAGCTGAGTGATGTGCTCCAGATCTTGGGGTCCCAGGTGGTAGTTGAGAGGGTCTCCAGCAGGACCCTGGTAGTATGGCCTCATCACTGAGTAGCGGGATGAGGAGTGAGCAAGGCCCAGTGCATGGCCAAACTCATGGACCAGCACTGTGAACAGGTCAGTACCCTCAGAGGCTGGGAAGGCAGAAGAGTGGAAGAGAGGAAAACAGACAGATAAAGAAAACAATGAGCTGATAAGAAGGTTTAGGGGTGTGTAGTTCTAATAAAAATGTCTTCTTAACTTACAGTAACAAATAAAGTTGCCTTGCCTAATATTAAATCTTGTCTTTAACTTTTGGTAGAGGGTGATTGTGATGTCTGATTTGGCCTAAAGCCCTGCAACCTTACAAAAGGATGCAATGTTCATTACACACCACAAGATGGAGCTGTTGGACAGAACAAACATCTGAATCTTGCTGAAAAGGCCACTACAGAACAAGTTGGAGACAACTTATTCAAGAACGTTTTTCCACTGGCGAGCATGAATGTACAAAATTGATAATTTGGACTAAGGGTGGCACTAGGGGAAGGGTCACGTAATGACCCAACCCTACACTGTAAAAATGCCAGCTTACATTCTTGGCACAAATAACAATTAGAAGTTGTTACCAGCATTTAAAGTAAAAACTGAAATTGTGCCAACAAGTGAAATGATTCATTTGCTTCAACAAAAGTGAATCCTGATAACTTTGAATCTTAATTTGTGATTCATTACAAAGCGAGAAAGTTCTGTGAACTTGTGTTCTTTAGTTGGGGAATGCAGGAAAACCGGTTTTCACTCTGTGTTTACTTTATCCTTTGCACTGTAAAATCTCATAATGAGCCATATTAAATAAACTTTTCTTTTATTGTTAACTCAGTGTAATTAGGTATGTTTGTCAGTTTCAAGTTTAAATAGTTTAATTATCACTTTCAGTAGTTATAATCATGGGTTCACTTGACTAAATGTCAATGGATCATTTACTTAAACCATCAAATTAGGTTATTTAGAAACATTGTTACACATATACTTCCCAGCATACATTGCATTAAGGTTAACATTTTCCAGAAATCCTTACTTTTTCTGACATGAAGAAAGTTATATGAGGCCATTATGTGTATTTTTATACATGAAGTGTCTCAGAGGAGTTAGACAGTCTTCTCTCGAAGAAAACAAAATGCAAACGAAAACAATGCAAACCAAAATGAAGCGCTGACTATATACTATATATATAGTATTTTAGATTTTTATTCTTTTCAAAAAGCAATCTAAGCTCATTAGTATCTGGAGAATTTCTAGTGGCTACAGCATTGAATTGCCTTGGCTTAAAGGAACTCAAAATTTTATTTAAGTTTGTTGCCTTGAAATTTTGAGTTTTCTCAACTTTTTATTATTTAAAGTGTATAGCCAGACAAGAACATCAATTCTGCAAAACCCTGAATTACATTCAATGACAACATTTTTTACGTCCAATGCCAACATGTATTAAAATTCTTGTTTTTACTACGGTATGGTTAGGGTTAGGGAAAGATTGTGGTTATGGCAAATAAACTATGGTTAAGGAATGGTTTGGGTTTTCCTACTAAAACACTTGGTTAAGACTAGGGAAAGATTGTTAGATTGATTTTTTAAAAAGGTGGACGCTAATTGTAGGTTTGTGATGGGACACAACTCTGGTTTCCTGCATGAAAGCACCTCGCATTGGAACTAAAAATTGGTACTGAACATAATTGTGAGGTGCAGACTTATCCAATATGGTCGAAATTTGGCCTGAGGATGGTGCTTGTATTGTGTCTTTGCTTTCTAGAGCTTGTATCTATATTCTGTTACCTGCCTGTTTTGAACCTGGTTTTATGAACTTTGGATTTTCTTCCTGCTCCCTTGGATTTGTTTGCCTGTGTTAGACTGCTTTCCTGGTTTTGACCCTTGCCTGCCTCACTATTTAGTAAGCCTTTGTACCCTTTTGATTATTAAAATTATTTAACTGCATCAAGCTCTGCCTCAGTTGTCTGCATTTGGGTCCTTCTCCTGTATTCCTGTTATCCATCATTACATCCATGTTAGATGTGGCAACAATCACAAGGAGAATCTGGTTAGATCTTGGGACGTCAGTGTGCAATAAAGATGTAATAATATTAGAAGATGAACTGTGCAGCAGTTTTCTTAACATTGTTCCACCTGGCTGTCTGAAGGCCCACTCCTCCTCTGCATCCAAATGAACTCCTCCTGCCCGGTCAGGGTCTGATGGGAAGAAAGCATGGCCGACTGCACCACCTGCTCCATCAAAGGGATAGCCATCGCCATGGTAACCATGAAGGAAGTCTACTTGTAGGTCAGCTCCCTCGGGACTGCCCACCTGAAGTCAAAGGGCAAGAGAAAGGAGAGGCTTGATCGTGATTTTCAGGACAAATTTGGGAAAACTACAAAGGGCAAAGGGTAGGCAGTATAGTTAGGCATGGGTAGTTGTGCCCAGCTACTGTCCTGACATGGCTTTTTACCAGCCCTGTAGGAAACTCACATCAATCATCTTTCCCATATGTCATTAATGCAGCATCAGACAAATGCACCAACCTCGTGGAACTCCAGGGGTGTTGGCTCTGCCCACACTCGTAAAGCGTAAAAGACCAGTGAGCGAACCATTTCCCGAGAAAGATGGGAAGAAGAGGGGTATGAATGCAACCTAAGAATATAACAGAGTGCGTTTGTATGTAAGAGAGAGACAGTGGGAAAGACCTTACCCAGTTACAAGTGACCTAAAGCAAATAAATGTGTGTCTGTAAAACACTAAGATCTCTATTCTGAAAATTCTCATGCTTGGTCCAGTTTGCCAGATCATAAATCTGGTATAGATTACAAGAATTTAATCTTATCCGACCTCCAGTTAATATTCCTGCGTGTCCACATGGAGATAGCCCTTCTCCTCCTCATGTTTCTCCCCTCTTGTTTGGCTGATGATTTGGATGGTTCATCCTGGTCAGGTAGGGAGCAGCGTGGACTGTTCATCAACGCCATTGTCTCCTTATCTGAACACACCAAAGCACAGAAGAACCAGAGGAGAGTCAAGGAGACCCATATAGAACACCATTCAAGAAGGAGTAGCCTAAACATCAGTGTGAAGTGTTAAAGCAAAGCATACAGCTTCTCACAGCAACTGTCTGTAATCCTTACCTACAACTCCAGTGTCTTTGAGGCCTGCAAACCTCTGCATGGCCCTGACAGCGTTAGTGACAGCTGTCCAGGCCTGTAGCTGACCAGTGGAGGGGTCTGAGGGTGGGAGGTATCCATACTTTATCAACCAATCCTATGAGCAGAGAAGAGATAGTCATCTTGAACAGGTTCCCCAAACATTTCATCTAAACTAAGTAGAGAAAATACAGTAACCCCTGGTAACACTGAGAAAACATAGGTTGAAAGTGTCTGCAAATGCAAAATGTTCATACTGAACCTTTTGTTTAGGCAACTCAAACCATGATTAAGGTTCCTGAATAATTATGGTCCTGGTTAAAGCATCTATGCTGTGGTAAATGGTTGGCTGTACAAAGCACAGGTCTCTGACAGTGGATCAAAATGTCCTGTCTCATGCATCAGGTCAGCATTATTGCCTGGCTTCCTTCCTGTGACATGTGTGCAAGGATGTCACACTTCCTGGTTTGGAAAAACCACTCTGTATAATGCAGTACAATTCAAAAGCAGCAAAAACTACATCCTCCAAAAATGACCATAAAGTCTCTAAAATAGTTTCAACCAAAACTGAATATTATAACCTTCACAAGGTAGCATTAATTTCAGGGCTGTTGTCTTAGACTGCATTAGTTTTAACTAGGTGTACCTAATAAACTGGAAAGTGAGTGTATATACATATATAAGCTGGAGGCAATGGCATCAGATTGTGTCCTCAACCATGATTTCATTCAAGAGTTTGTGTGACTGGGGCACTTTCAGATTCAAGATGTACAAATAATTCAAGTGCACAAGCCAGTTGTATTAACATCATCAGGTGAGTTGGACTAACTGGTACCCAAACTCAAAATCTAGACTCAAGGTCCTATAAAATGGCTTTGAGCCGGACTGTAACCACAGCATTTTATGAAATGGAAACAACAGTCTTGATTGAACTGTTGCCCAAATGGTCACCTACAACTTGTGTTGCTCCTGCTAGTGATAATTAGCATATGAGTTGATATAAATAAGCTGAGAGTCAGATATGCACACACTGATTCACAGTGATTTACAGGTCACCCTTTAGGTGGTCCCTTTGAAAAGTTCATGCTGTTTCTTTTACCACCAGTTGGGTGCTCTCATCTTCAGTTGGTGTCACTGGTGCAGAGGAGGGTGTGGGGGTTACATCAGCAGTGGAGGCTTTCCATCCATTGCTCAGACACAGAAAAACAATCAACATCTTCATCTTGGCTGCATGTTTCTGCATGAAATATTCACTTAAGAGAAATCTTCAACCCCACTTGTAAATCCATTAGAGTCTGATCCCTGGAGTGAAATCAAAAAATAAGATGAAAATGAAAAATTTGGAAACGAATTGCAATTGCAGCTGCACACTGACAGAATACATCAATCAAAATGACATAATGTAAAGTTGGAAAATATAGCATTAACTGAGGCCAACATTTTTTAGTATAAGAACATGTTAGAACAAGTAGAAAAGCGTAGAACACACTAATGAAACACAAAAACTATAAATAATAAATAGTGTTTCATTAATGTTGTTGTAACAATTTCTCTATTCTAAATCAGTTTTTATCTTTATAAAACTGTTGAAATGTTCATAATAATCAAACAAGTTGACAAACCATTTGAAATACATACACTGCAATAGCCATAATACAGTGAAAATTCTATCTTGTCAATAGTGAAAATATTAGTCTACCCTTTTCCAGAAGTCACACATAGCACTCACAGCTTGTGACACTGCATGAATACTTACAACCATTCAAATTTAAAGTTGAGCAACAAACATAGAAATCTGTCTACAGTCAAGAGAATATAACAGTCTGTGCTCTGGTTAGTCTTTGAAATAACTTATGGTCAGGTGGTAAATTTGACTGATTGTGACTGACTGTGGCACTAGAGGAGGATTCAGGGCGTCACTAACAACATTAGGAGTTATCCTCTGGTGACCATGAATATCCATATCATGCTTTGTGGCAATCTAATAGTCTTTCCTCACCAGAAAATCAACAGTATTGTTGGTTTGTTAAAATTCTTAAAACTGCCTATATTTGTGTACATTTTCCTGGCAAGCAGTCCTGCAAATAATGACTGTTCTGTGTCACAAGTGAAGGTGAAATTACTGTGACATTGTTGCAGCGCCACAGCGCCTTGTAGGGAGGAGCTGTGGTTTATGGTTGGTTGTCCAAAGTGTCTGACTTTGCTGTTTCCTGCATCTTTTAACCATGACCAAATCCCTTTCGAATGGTAATCAGGTGGTTTTTAGCCACACTAGCAGCTTGGCTTCTGGGATGGCAATGTCAGTCGGTTAGTCAGTCAGTTCATCACTTTGGTCCAAACTAAAATATCTCAACAACTATTGGATGGACTGCCATGACATTTCGTACAGATATATTCAATGGCCCCAGAAGATGAAACCTAATGACTTTGGTAATCACCTTTTCATCTAGCACCACCATGAGGTCAAAATGTAAATTTGCCCAATATTTTGGTTTTCTTTGGTATACTTTGTATTCAATGCTAATCAGCACATTTTAGCATCCTAACACACTAAAGTAAGATGGTAAACACAGTACACATTACACCTGCTAAACTTTGTAACGTTAACATTGTCATTGCTAGTGTTAGCATGCTGACATAAGTATAGCCTTGCAGAGCTGCTAGCATGGCTGTGTACTCTTATGCTGTGTCTCAAATCGCGTACTTCCGTACTTACACTTAATATTTTGAGTGCATAAGTGCGTTCACACTGACAAGTATGGCAAAATGCAGTGTACTATGAGTACCCGGATGATGTACTCTTAACGGTCAGAAAGTTGAGTGTGGAACGCTGCACACTTCCACCCTCAATGGTCGCCATCTTGGCTATGTAGCGGAAGGAGAGGGACCACCAACGTATGAAAATGGCGGCAGCGGTTGCAATTGTTATGGCTAAAAGTAAAAGCACGTTCATTTTTCATTCATTTTTAATGTAACTGAATTGAAGTCAAGTCCACCCGGATGCAATCTGCCATTAAAAAGAAGAAGACAATGTCAAAATGAACGCACTACACAAGTCAGTACATAGTGTACACAGTGTACTGCATGTAAGTGTACTAACGGAAGTACACGATTTGAGACACAGCTTTACAGCTTTACAGTGCAGAACTGTGATCGTTCTTAGACCTTGATACATGCTTCTGGGATTGCCTTCCTGGAATTGAAAGTTGTAGCCCCCTTCACTCTACACATACAGAACACAGATATAAATCAGAATAAAATAAAGTAAAAATAAAAACAATATATACAGTTACTTATATACATATATTACACAAAGGTAGTGGTATGGTAATGTGCAAAACCAGCATAACAGAAAGTTCCATGTCATTTATTTATGGTGGATTGAATCACCAGCTAGTCTCTAACTGTGTCTGTCTGCTGTTTGGTACTGAGCAGGTAGTGTTCAGTGGGTTTTTAGATCTTTTTCACCAAAAACAGCTGCCTGCTGCGACCAAAAACAACACTATGAGAGCGGTAAGAGTGAACCAAAACGGTAAACTTGTGGGCCAAACAGCTAAACAATGAGCTAAAACTCACTGTAAAGCTCTGTAAAGCCGAGGCGAGCTGCAGGTTCAGGTGATAAATCTCTGTAGGTTCATCACTATGAGCTACCCCTTTTATATTGTCACGTTGTCATTTGATACATTGTATAACCACATTATAAAAATATTGATTATAGTTGCTTTAAATAAGTAAACTCAGCCAAGCCTTAATCATAGAGGTGGCAGGTCTTAGCTCTCTTTAAAATGTCTGTTTTATTACACACAAGTACAAATCCTCTCTGGACTTCTGTTAATTGCCATTAACATTCCTCCATCACATATACAAATATAGAGGATGCACTTTTCAGTAGGTTCTCATCTCCAGTGTCTTCACTAACATTAGAGAGGAAAGAATGCACTAATACATTTAATGAAAGTCTTTAAGCTGATTTGGCTTTCTGTGCTGGTCCTGGTCAGATGACTTAACAGACCCCCATTCTCTCAGGAAAAACACCATGACATCCAATGTCACAATAGCATGAATGAGTTAAAGCAGTCAGTGAATGAAGCTGACGGGAAACATCCATACTGTATTCCCACTAGGGAGACAATATACCAGATGCAATCAGAAGATGGAAGGAAATTACCATAAAATACAGAGGGGAAGGCATCGCTGACTGCTGTACAGGACACTGGTGGATGTGAACGTGTGTGTCTGTGTCAGTCAGAAGATGCTTCATTTAATTAAATTAGAGGGTATACCATTTCAGTTAAAGCATGGGGGGGGGGGGGTAGAGAAGAAAGGATGAAAGGGAGGGAGGGTGGGATGTATGGAGGACAGTGTTAAAGTAATGAGATTAAAGCAGCAAAGCGAGTAGAGGGCAAAAGCCAAAATGGGTAAAAACCAACAGTGTCCCTTGAATCGACGAATCTCAAAAGTTGTACAGCTCATCCATTATCTAGTACACTGACATTTTGTTTTATTTCTTTAAAGACATAAATACTAACATGAGACTGCTTAAAGCTGCATTAGTAACATTTTTTTTGTCCAGTTGGGGGCATCAGAACAAGCTGTAAACACAACATTGACATATCACCTTTTAAAGTTGATGTGGCAAACATGTTCATTTTCAGTTCAGTTCAGTTTTATTTATATAGCGCCATATCATAACAAAGTTATCTCAGGGCACTTTTTCATATAGAGCCGGTCTAGACCGACTCTTTATAGCATGCATATAGCATATGTTAGCAAACAGTGGATTACACGTACCCAGCAGACTCATATTTGTCAGGTGGTCAGAAACACTACTCCAAATGAATGCTAACCTTACTTTAAGTCCAACATTCACTCTCTTTTAGCTCTGTTTTTGTTCTCCGCCAACTCCTGAAAAAAATATATGGTTCTTTAGCTGCCCAAGTTAGCTGTTCCACTTTCTTCACCGCCTAGCCACTAACTGTGTCTGCTGTTTAGTACTGGGCAGGTAGCATAGTGTTGGTTTATCAGCATAACAGAGGTGAGACTGAACCAAAACTGTAAAATTGTGGGTCAAAAAAACAAAACATTTTGTGATGACTTTCACATTACACATAGTCATTTGATCCATTGTTAATGTAAAAATAGTGATTAGTGCAACTTTAAAAATAATTTGCAGAGCAAGACATTAAAAACAAATGTTACAATATTCTGTACTCAATAAATTTAAATTTGACTAGTTTTAGGGCAACACAATTAAATAAGAAGGACCAGAATTTTAATCTTGGCTGTTAGCTTGGCTAAAGCTAAATGATTTCAAACTTCAATAAAATGTACAGACAATGTAATTGAACAATTAACTGAATAACAAATTGTTGTTGTTTTTTTACAAACTTTATGTTTGGTGTCTGGTCAAAACCTTCTGGGGTGGGTCGGACTCATGACCTCAGTATTTCTAAAATCCTGGCTACTTCCCTGTACAGATTCTAAAACTTTTACTTTCCTTTTTTCCTTTGAGACTAAATGGCTACAGTATACAGAAGCTGTACACTTGAAATATTGTCACCATCTGGCACTGGCCTCAAACATCTAACACCTTTCACTACAAGACATGTATACATCAGATAGTCCCAAATATCAAAACACTCCAACTCCAAATCTAGTCCAGCAGATAAAC
Organism: Macquaria australasica; assembly: GCA_005408345.1. Classification (NCBI taxonomy): domain Eukaryota; kingdom Metazoa; phylum Chordata; class Actinopteri; order Centrarchiformes; family Percichthyidae; genus Macquaria; species Macquaria australasica. The sequence continues at coordinate 189,880 of SEMN01000643.1, forward strand.
TGCACACAGCATTAAACAAGACAAGTGAGTTAAAACTTCAAATCAAACAAAACAGCAAGATGAAGTGTTTTCATGCTTACCTTCCTCCTCCTCCTTTGCGTCCGTCCTCTCTGTGATTCTCTCTTTATCTGCCACTATAGGAACAGATGGGTCCTTTCTCTTCTCTTGCATCTTCCCTCCATAGTCCAGCTCCTAATCCCCACCCTCTGCCCCACCCACTGCCACACTGCCGTGACAAATGTATGCTTGCATGTTTGCAGAAATAGCCTCTTTCTCGCACTTAAATGACTCCTGCTTCAGTTTGCTCACTTTCTGACAGTCTCTTTCCCTCTGTCAGCTACAAATCCTGACGAACATTTAACATACGAAAATAAATGCTTTTATTTTATATGATTCCTCAGTTCTAAAATTAAAACAATTAGCCCCGGCATGACTCTCTCTGAATCTGGAATCCTGCATTTGACCCTGGGTGGATTAGTGAGTGTTACACAGCATAGATGGGGATAGATTTTGTGTGTGCGTGTTTTTGCATGTGTGCAACATCTGCATGTTCAAGTGTATCTTCTCTTATGATCGCATTAACATTTTACACACAATCCTCTTAACGCGAGGATTAAAACTAAAATAAAGACCAACAGATTTGTCTCTCTCACTCTCTATCTGTTTCCTCTTCTCTCGTGTTCTTTCTTTGTGTTTAAGCCATTGGACCAACTAGGCCAACATAGTCAGTATATTGACCTCTTTCTTTGAGTGCAACTGATATCCTTCTACTAAATCCTCTCAATAAAGACATTCATCCCCATAAATGTTAAAAGCAGACAATATGAAGTGGAATCATCTGTTGTATGTAGGCAGATTAATGTAAATTCTAATATTCTTTTTTTCTGTCTTGAGTCCTGTTCCTATTAATGGCTGAAGCATCACACTGGGATCATTAAATTCCCTCTAATCTGCTCTTTGTCTGCTGAGGGACAATGGCTGAGAGTAAAAACATATGTGATGTTTTTGCAGAAAATCTGATTCCATTATCTGTTTTTGTAGCACGACAGGCTGATCGAGTGACTGACTGATGCTCTTCAACAAGCCTTCTCTGAACCGCTCACATTTGCTAGAACTGTTTTTCCTCAGTGTAGATTTACTTGTCGTGAAATTAATTTGTCATGGGCATTCTGACAAATGTCTTACTTGACACACATGATCAATATTGTACTCCACTGATGGTAACAAATCTCCTTACTCATTACTCACTGGTAGACTGGAAATTTGGTAGGTTTTGGTCAATTTTTGAAGTCGCAGCTTTTATTTTTAGAGCCCAAACACACTAGCACACATCCAAATAAATGCTAATGTTGCTCTGTGTCTGCTGGATCTTTACAGTAGATAGGCAATTGAATGCTAATACGTTAGCCAAAACAACATTTTGATGCAATGTCAAAGGTGTGTGTTTAAAAAAAAGTATTTTGCCAACTAAGTACTAAATGTAACAAGCTGCTCAACACTACTCAGGGTATAATTTCCACTGGTGATGGGGGGACATGTCCCCCTCACTTTTATCGTTTCAGGTTGTTTTTCTTGAAGTTTCTCTGAACATTGTTTTTACTGTCCTGCCACCATAGTCCAGATAAGAGGTGACAAGAATGGTTGATATGCTCATCTGAGTTGCCTTCAGTTATTATTCTGGCACCCGAATTTGATCTTAAAGGTATCCTGTGGAGTTTTTTACAGCAATGCGCCAGTAAAGACAGGGAAAAAGAAGACTGCAAGCAAGTAAATATGGATGTAAACATACAGGTTTCAAACTTTGACAAATCTGCTCTGTAAATACATCCAGGCTGCCCTATAAGGTTGTTGGGGCTGTATGCAACCTGGAAGGAATACCAGCACACACTACTAAGGGCTAAAAAATGTACTGCCAATGCCATTCTTTGGGTAATATTTATATTTACAGTTAATATTGTCCTAAAAAGACTAGAACATCAGTCAGAGATCAGACAGCATAAAGCCAAGAGCTCTTTGTAGTAAACTTGTAAATACGACATTATCTATCATAAAGATCAGGTATCTATAAAGGAAAAGAATGTATATATAGTTTTGTATGCCACTGTGCCTACGCCTACCTACGCCCTTGGGCTTATTAATTACCCATAGCATATCTGGCACTCCAGACAGATTAAAACACTAAAAATTGCACCTCTTATATAGCCATATGCAGATAATCAGATGTATAATCTATAAACCACTCATTCTCTATGTGACACAGTTAACTCCTCTCTCCTTTTATTCAAAATAAGTTCATATGAAAACATAAAATCTAAGTATGGATATTAAACGTTTCTTCTGTCACCGTGACAACAGGCAACTTCCTCATGAATGCAGCTGCTGGGACAGGTCAAAGGTTACTTGGGGGTAATGAATGAAGGATGCTGGGAGGGTGGCTGGGGTGGTTATCTTGGTAAATATATGAATGGAGCTGTGTGTCTGGGACTGTGTGGGGCTCATCTTGCTGTTGTCCATAGCAACAAAAATACTCCTTTTGGACTGCATCTGTGTCTGTTAACTTCTATGAATGGAAGTCTTGCACCCATGGGATCCCTATAACCACATCCGCATTACAGTTTGACTGATAAAGGGATTGAAAGGCCAATATCCACCCAGACATTTTGAGGTTGGAGCTGCCAATAGACAACATTTTGTTCCAATATCCAATATTTTCAAGTTTGCTTCTTTCTATACTAAAATTCCCCAAAATGATAAGCAGCCAGTAATTCCAATAAAATTATATTTTGGGCGGAAATGTCTCCAAGACTGTGGCTATCTGATGATGGAGTATATGTGGAACCATTAGCCTGGGCCAACAGGCTAGTACACTGTATAAAAATGTTATTGACAATAGAGACAGAGCGCATCGCGTCATACTCTGAAAACCACGCCCACCAGAGAGGAAAACGCTAACAAAGTGCCTGTAGCAGCTAAATACCTTCGATAGCACCCTCTGTCTACCAGAGAGGACAAACTCAATATTGTCTCAGTGTCCCTTCTCAAGCTAAGTTACTGTAGTTAGCTAAGGCACTTGAAAACATGATACTGCATAACTTTCTGATTTAGCCACATTCCGCTACACAAGTAGCAAACTGTCAAAATGCTTTAGCTTAACTTACAGTAATATAGTTAGCCTAAAACTGACATTTGGATATTTGACTTATGCTTTCAGTGACTAAATGCTGCTGCACACAGACATACCGAGTGTCAGGATCCCACAGTTTTCCCATTCTTCCTGCTGATGTCTCACGTCTGTACCCACTTTTGTCTTCTTAAAGGCTCAGTTTTTAGGTTCGGCAGCTTATAAAAACTTAGTTCTGGTTCTTGACCCTGTTGGTAGAGCATCCCACCACACAGCAGCTTTTAGACATGTTTCTGTTGTTTGCTGGCAGACCGAAGTGACAAGGAGGCACCTTCACACAATACAAAGTCAATGGAGAGCGATGAATTGTTTCCCCCGCCGGTGTGGGCGGGACTTGCCCTGACTTTAGTCTGGGGAAGCTGACCTGTGGTGGCTGGTGATTAGATGGTTGTAAACCACCAGAGGAGCTTTGCATGGAGGAAAGGAGAGTTTGAGGCTCCAAGTCTACAAAGAGAGCAGTGTTAAACTGTGATTACTAATGTGGATGTCAGAGCTGAGAAGACAGTGATGTCCATAGAGCTGTGGTCTCATTTATATAATTATTCAACTCTCAGTTGAGAATGACTTAAAATGGAATTTGATCATAAGACCTTATGATCAAATTCCACCTTAATTTAATAAACATGTTCTCACTTACCTTTAGTGGTATCATAGACTATAGTATACTGTATAATGTTGGAGATGGCTTCTAAGTCACTTTGGTCTTACAAGAAATGTTTTGTTTGATTTATGTACTCCTGATTTTGAGAAATGCATTAGAACTGTACTATAACCACTTCTGTCAAAGTACTCTTCTCCTCTCCTGACATCACTGTCAGCAGAGGTGGCTGGCCAGCGGTAGAGGAGGTAGTACTGGAATGCATGTGTTTCAGGAGTTGTAAAGCTAACCTTGGAAGCGTTTGGCTACAGTTACACTGACCCCCAAAGATTTCCATCACCCCTCTACCTGTTACCAATACTGGTGATTATAGTGATGAATACCACAACCAGTTTTTTGGCAACACATTTTGCACCAAATTAATCTGTGACTTTACAACTGAATTTCATGGCATCCATGGTGGAAGAAGAATTCAGACCTTTTAAAAGAAGCAATGTTACACTATAAAAATGCTTAATTACAAATAAAAGTACTGCATTCAATAATAAAATAATGAAAGCATCAAATTGATTATGCAGAATGGTCCATTTTCAGAATAATATATTGTTATATATTAGCCTGCATCATTGGATTATTGCTGATGCATTAATGTACAAGCAGCATTTTAATTGGTCAATGTAAAATCAGTTTTTAACTAGGCTACTATACTGTTGGGCAGTTTAATCTATAACAACACTTATTTTACATATGTGTATATTATATTAACGGTTTAAGTGTTTTGTAAGAAAATCTTAATCTGAAAAGTAGATTTCAGATTACCGTAATGTAGTTGGGTAGCGAGTGTATCAGACAACGGAAATACTCACTCCACCTGAGAGGGTATGACATTTTAAACAAAGGCACTTCTTCCATAGTACTTAAAATAATTTTACTTAAAAATAGTCTCTAGTACCCCCGTAGTCATTTGTGTCTGAGCTCTCTTTTGATGTGATGTAGAATAAACCTTCTTTTTTAATCTGTTAAAATAATTGCTTTCTATTACTTTTAGCTTTCTCCGCTTTTATTTTGAAGGTGCACCAAGGCACTCAAATCACGTCCTTGATTTGTATCTTGAAAAAAATTACGTTTCTGTCAGTCTGTTTCATGGTCTGGATAAACAACAGTTATCGTAAGTAGCTAATGCAGAAAAGGTATGGTAAGCCCTTTTAACATTTAATCAGTAGCAGTAATATCAGTTGTAGATATCAACAATTGCTTTTTGACTAGTTAGAATTGCAAGCCAACATATCCATAATGTAATTTTGACACGTAACAGTTTTAATTAAAGATATCTACAATTCATTTCACACTAGTCAAAATGTAAATTTGTGATATCAACCATTCATTTCTTACTAGTGGAAATGTTAATTGTAGATATCTGTAACTTAATTACAACTAGTCAACTTTTACCATTGACTTCTATTCAAACTCAGTTACAGATATCTATAATTCAATTTTGACTTGTTACAATTCCAAGTCGACATATCCACAATGTAATTTTGACTAGTTCTAATTCTAATTAATGATATCTACAACTCAATTCTCACTAGTCAAAATGTTAATTAATGATATCAACAATTCAGTTCTCACTAGTGGAAATGTTCATTATAGATATCTACAATTGTTCTTACATTACAGATATCATTAATGGAATTGTAGATATCTAAAATTCAATTCTCACTAGTCATTAATTATTGATATGTTGGCTTGGAATTGTAACTAGTAAGAATGTAATTTCAGATATCTAGAATTGCATTTCAGATATCTGAAATACAATTGTAACATGTGAAAATTATATTCTTACTAGTAACAAATATATTTAAGATATCTACAATGTCTTTTATAACTAGTCAGAATTGAATTTCAGATATCAAAAAAGGAATTTCCACTAGTCAAAATGTCATTGTAGATATCTTCAATGACATACACACATATCTGAAATGAATATGGTAATTTGGGCCAATGATCCGCCCTACTCTGCCTCTGATTGGCTTACCTGCAACGAGTACTGGCCAATCAGAGGCAGAGTAGGGCGGGTCATGAGTTCGCCATCCTAGGAAAGACAAATCGTCTCACCGAGCTAATTTGGCGGTGACGAGCGAAAATGGAGAGAGAAGGAATTAGTAATACGGAGACGGCAGTTTCTGCATTTGACAGAATTTTTAAGTTTAAATGGCGGTTGGTAAACCAATTTATAGGTGCATTACCGCCATTTACTGGACTGGACTGTGGAGCAGCAGATGTGTTGCCAACAGAAAATAACGTGTTTTCACAAAGTATTAGCATTTGTTGAATATTCATGAGGTGGACGTATTCTATTTAAAAGTCGACCAATAGCTTTGTGGTACTTGATGATATGACGACATATCAGAAATGCAACTGTAGATATCTGAAATGGGAAATTACATTTCCACTAGTCACAATCCTTTTTCGACATGTCAAAATTAAATGGTAGATATCTGCAATTCTTATTCTCACTAGTGACAAAGGAATTACTGATATCTATAATTAAATTAAAGATATCTGTAAATCAGTGTTGACTAGTCAAAATGTAATTTCTACATGTGAAAATATATTTGTAACATGTCAAAATTGTTTTACAGATATCTTAAATTAACATTTCGACTAGTGAAAACTAAATCGCTACTAGTCAGCCCTACTGATTAAATGTTAAAAGGGCTTGCCATAGCAAAGGTACATACGGATCAGATACTTACTGTAAAATTCCTATGGCTGATAAAAAAACAAAAAAAAAACCTGTTCCACTGGGAAAGCATAAATTTATTAACAAAACGTGGAGATGCCGGGGATTGAACCCGGGGCCTCATACATGCAAAGCATGCGCTCTACCACTGAGCTACATCCCCTGATGAGTGCCTGGGAGTAAACGAGGGTATTAGAATATACTCATCATGTTGTGGGTGTTTTCCCGTTTTTTGATCATTTTAACTATAACTAAATATTGAATATCATGCTATTAAAGTAGCGCTCCACACAGGAAACCAATCAATTTGCTATAATGTAACGTCATCTAAAATGACTTAGGCTAACTTGAAATATAAGCTTCATAAAATAACTGACGTTACACCTTACCCAGGCTTTTTACGATGTGTTAGAGATATAACATAATAATGTTGGTCATTAAATCTTACTGAAAATGTGTAGACTACGTAGAGAATAGTTAGGCATATCCCTCTCACCAAACGGAGATGAGCTATGAAATATTATCCCGTTAAATCAATAGTAATAATAAAAGTAAAAAGTAAAACACATTTGTTCTTGAAATTCAACGAGCGTTTGAACAATTACTAATAGTTTCTATTATACTGTGTTCGTGGTCATGCACACCCTGACAGGACAAGCATTCTCTCATTCCACCAGCAGATGTCGCTGTCGCCCACACGTGACTATTGCATCTTGCGGTGGGTCCCGCAAGCAGTTTTACAGCATATTGAAATGAGCCGTGCTCACCTGCCTGAGCCCGCCACTGGTCACAACAGTTAGCCTACAGCGGCCTTCCATGTTACCTGACTGTACCTGAACCGATCACATCCACCTGGTGCCCGGACGCACTGTTAGGGAGAATGCAATTTGGGAGAAATGAAATGAGGTTTTACACCTTCAGATTTGGATGTCTGCTGGCTTTCGTGTGTTTTGTGACGTTCATTGGGATCAAATCGATTCCCAGTGATGGAGGTAAGCTGTCAGTGTAACCTGCCGTTCAAGTAGGCTATAGCCTAACTACTTCTTAGTCTGGAACAAAACTTTAATTTAGGCTTAATTGGCTGTCTGGTTCTATGAAAACAGCCCGAAACTACTATTGTTGAACTTGTTTGTACTAGTCGGCGTTGTATCTGTTTGGAAAATAATTGTAATATTGTAATGTATTCTGCTGAACCCACACAGAAACTATCGTTTGCCACTGCACGTGACAGTCTGTACGCGACGATAATGTAGATGTTGTAGAAGGTTAAAAATACAGGCTATCTAAAACATACAGGTCCCTGCTGTGGCTAGCTCAACACCTGACTTTATCTGTAGGCTTCAGCAGTAGGCTATCTGCTGTCATAGAGTAAAAGATAAAGAGGATGTGGGGGGGGGCTAAAAACATCTGGGAAATTTCAGCTGTTAAAATTGTATAATTTCCTTTAGTCTGCCTACTTCAGCTTTGAGTCAGCATGAACGCCAGGTATTCTGGAGAGCAGACTATTTCTACTTACTTGTGGCCCTAACCAGGGGTCTCACTCCTCTTACTGTAATCAGCTCCCAGCTGTCTTACACAGGGATTGCAGCTATAGGGCTGGGAAATTGTAACCACATCAAATATGACTAAACGTATGACCTTAGTGATCTATAATGTGAGAGGTTGTTTTTTTTTTTAATCTTGGAGCTATTAGAAGATATTTGTACTTGTGAAGTTTTTGAGAAATGACACCAGCAATGTAGATGTGATGGCCCAACACCAGTGTAGTAACTGTAATGAAACAATATACAAAAAACAGACCAACATACCAATATCTATTCAATCAGTCAGCTCAGTAGACTTAACTGTGGATCACTTTTCATTGCTTTTTCACAAAATGTATTCACTGACCACATTTTTAAAAATTTCTAGAAGTGTTTATTCACTTAAACTCAACCACCACCAAAACTCTGTGTATTTAAACTCCATGTTGCACATGTTTAGATAGTGTAGATAGTTTTTTGTAAAACTGTTAAATTTATGTTCATAAACATAACTAAAAAGAAATAAAAACAATAAAAATGCACAAACTCCTAATTGGGACACTATGAAAGACTTGTGCCAGGTTTACAGCACAGCCCAGGATGGTGTCACTTTTCCTTCCACCTTACTCTCCATCCCTCAACCCCATAGAGGAATTCTTGTCCTCATAGAGGTGGAAAGTTTATGACCGCCAGCCACATGATCAGATTCTCCTGGACACAATGAATGCTGGATGTCTGGACATATCTGCAGAAGATTGCCAGGGATGGATCAGGCATGTAAAAAGATCCTTTCCAAGCTGTATTGCAAGAGAGGACATAAGGTGTCATGTAAAACAAATTGCAGTAAACCTATCTCCTCCTACATTTTTTGCTCAACTGACACCAAACTTGCTACATTGCAGCTTCAGACTGTCCTCCACAAACCACCCAGCCAGATTTTTGAATGATCAAAAATTGAGCCCACAGTGCATCAAAATGTTTTACTGTAAACGGCTACTGCAAATTCTCGCTAAATAAATCTCCAATGTTCATGAAAATAAATGACAACATTTTGATGTAATGGTAGATGTAGAAGTATATCTCAAAAACAGAATTTTGTATTTCTATCCTCATGTAGTCAATGGAAATAGAGCATCTTTAAAAATCACGTTGTCACTTATGGAGCAATCAGTCTTTGTAAAAATAAATCACAGATATCTCTATCTTGTCTGGATGACGTTTACAAATTCTCAGAATTGTGTCTTGATAACTGAATCTTTATCACTAGTTTGAAATCTGCCTTTACATGCAACCCTGGTGATAAGTCATAGTTTGAAGCCATGGTTTCTTAATTTACAGTAAGAATATTTAACTAATTATGGTCCAGGCATTTCTGCTGATGGACCCTCATGTATCCTCCTCTTCCTCTTCTTCCTCATTTTCTTCTTCCTCCCCTTTTTCTTCGTCATCATCCCCTTCCTCTTCCTCAAAATGCTGTTCAAAATGCCCTTTCTGCACACTACTCCATAGGTTCATTTATCTTGGCTATTAGCCTGCACTGCTGCGTCGGGGCCAGGCAGCTATAATTGTTGTTCTAATGGAATCTTGGTTTATGATAAATAAATAAAGATATAAACACAATAGTGACACTAAGACAAATGTTGTCAGTATTGTAAATAAAAAACTGTAAATTAGGTAATACATCACGCAGTAAGTTTATCAAGAGCATCACAACATTGTATAGGTTAATCACTGAATTTGAATCATTGTTGCATTGTAAAATGAAATGGTCATTATCAAATAATTCTGTCAAACAGACAAAACACTCCATACACTGCAACATTTTGACAATAATCAAAAGGAAAGAAGTTGAATTTTCCTTTTTTTCCCTTACCATCAATACCATTTGACATGTTTGGCAGAGGTGGTGAAGTAATTAATACCTATTGTATTTCGTCGGATTATTATTATTTCAACAAATGAATTGCATTTTTGAGGGGCTAAACATGCTCGAAAACTCATGAAATTTTGCACATGCATCAGAAGTGGTGAAAATTTACATATTTTATTGTTCTTGTGCATGGGTGTGGCAAAATGGCTCAGTAGCGCCACCTATAGACGTTTAAGAAACTACACGTTTCACCTACATGCACCAAATTTGGTATGCATGTGTATGTCCACACTTACAAAAAAGCCCCCCCCCCAAACCCAACAGGAAGTCAGTTATTTTTAATTAACTGTTCATTTTTGGCCATTTCCTGCCCTCGTACTTTGTCGAACTCCTCCTACACATTTTATCACATCGCCTTCAAACTTGGACCATGCCTTCTTAACAAGATGGCCATCAAACGATACTCGTGGATTTTTTTTAATTTTTTTTTTTTACACAGTCTGCCCGTGAGGTGGCGTGGAAGTTAGGTTTTTCTCAGCCAAATAGGAAGTGCTTAATAACTTCACTGTACATTGTCCTACAGGCCCCAAACTTACCACGTGTCATGACCCCCCCGCCCTGAAGGCATCTATATGCAAATTTTCGGCCACAGTCATAGCGTCACCTACTGACAGCAGGAAATGACACATTTCATAGTCTCACATGCAGCAGCTTCTCTCTGCTCTGCTCTGCGTGTCTGTCTGTTGTAGCTGACATCTTATCTACACACACAGACAATCACACTGTCCTGTGTTTTCCTTCGCCGCCAAACAGGAAGTGGTCTATAACTGGACTGTACATTGTCCTACAGGCCCCAAACTTCCCATGTTTCATGACCCCCCCCCGCCCTGAAGGCGTTACATGTAAATTTTCGGCCACGGTCGTAGCGCCACCTAGTGACAGCAGGAAATGACACGTTTTATAGACTTAAATGTCGTGAAGCGGCGGACGCTGCACTCCCCGATGCGCACAGGTGTGCAAGGGCCTGTTCATCGCTGCTTGCAGCTTTAATTAGCAATTGTGTTGCAATACGCTCATGAGGGGTAATGTTGTTAAAATAAGGACAAATGCTTTCAGACATATGTTGCATTGATTCATTGAACTGTACACATAGTAATAAGCATTGAAACTTTTGCTACTATGAGGTATCTGTATCCTGAGGACTGAGCTTGTGATTTAGTGTTTTGCATGTTGTACTATAGAAGCACAGCATTTTGTGTTTAAAGGTCATTAGGAGTTTAGAGGCTGCCTGCCTCTTCCATGTTAGTGATGGGAATTACAGCTCTTTGAAGGGAGCCAGATCTGATGGCTCCGTTCCTTTCTGAGAGCCGTTTTTGTTTTTTGTTTTTAGGGGGCGGGGGATACTAGGTTTATCTGCGTAATAATCACAAGGATAATGATAGGGTAAGATTTGGATCAGATTCAAACATCCCACCAATATAATTTCATTTCTAATGTGTGGACTGGGTTTATCAGCACTAAATGACTCGTACTGCCAGACCTAATGTAAATGATCTGCACTGTAAACAACGTGACACCATATCCCTCTGCTTTGTCAGTGAATTTACTATTTTGAATTCACATTATGTATGAAAAGTGTTATGTAAATGAAGTTGCCTTGTCTTGAATGCAATTCATGTGACACTGACTGGCTGGTTCTCACTCTTCACATATAGGGGATTTGGGCACAACAATAAAAAGAACGGCTCTCACCAAGTACGACTCTGTTCCCTTCGTTCGTACCAAAGAGCCCTTGAAAAGAATCGGATTGTTCGCGAACGTAACATCACTATTCCATGTGAGTGTTTGTTCTGTAGTGTGTGTTCGGTAGCTTAAAGGACACAGTATTTAGGTTAAAGGAAAAATTGTAAGTTTTCCCCAAGCATATTCTGAGCAGTTAATTAGATCTCTGGAGTGCTTCCTCCTTCCGTTTTTCAATGTGGTCAGGTCCAAAGAAAGTCAAACACCAAAGCTCAGTCTGTTGCTTCCTTTTTTCTTTATATCTGGAATCTTACAAGTTTCATTTGCTTGAAACTGTCAGACTACATAGGGCCACTTCAGTCACAATCAAGGCATGGAAAGCACTTGAAAATGAGCTGGAAGGCCTAAAAGGTCACATTAGTGATTTCCTTCCCTCTACATATTGTATTTTCTCTCTGCCTCTGTTCTATTCTAATTTAAATACTATTGTACTCCTCCTTCATGGCTTCATTGTCAGCATCAGTTGCTACTAGAGGAAAAGAGGAGATTGTGTGACTACACAAACAAAAGAAATGGATACTGTAAACATGACTAAGAACTCACAGACATAGTTACGTTAACAGCCCAAGTGCACATCAGCAGCAGGTAGATCATATTTCTCCAAGCAGGAAAGACACACCTTCTCAACAAAATTGTTGCTAAAATTTAAAAGTGTTGATACATTACAACAACATCAGCAGTTGGACAGACTTTTAACTTCATCTTCTCAGATCTGATCCTTTTCGCTTTCAAAAAGCTTCCTGCGCATACAAATGTCTTGTGTTACGCACGGATCAGGTTACTTTCGCTTTCAGGATTTTGAGACTATTTTAACGCTGGTCCCAGCTCCACAGATTCGTAAATGCATGATGCGTTTAAGTGCTGACAATTAGTCAACTAGAAAAGGCTACATTTTTTGAAGAATGCTGAAAATTACATGTGCAAACACCGTAAACTGGTTAAAATGTCTTAAAATGTTAATTGTTGAAAGCAGGTGGAAAGTAAGTTGATGAGTAAGCACTGAAATCAGATGAAAACAGTTCAAATGTCATTTTAAGGGGTAGGGGGTAAAAGCAGTTGAAATGTCAGTTGAACTATAGCCAATGAAAGGTATTGGAACTTCAATCGAAATAGTTGCAGTTTGTGCACTGAAGTGTTGTTTAGTATGTAAACAGTGTATGTAAACTTATACTAAAAATTGCAGTTGTAAACAATTAAACACTTTAAAATGTCTCAAAATTTGAATTCTTTACAAGTGAAATTCATGTTGCAGTGTAAGATGAACACTGCAACTAAAGGAGTTTTGTCAGTTGAAGTGTAATCACTGAAAGCATTTGAAGTCTTAGTTTAAACCCAATTATCAGTTTGTAAGGCTGCATTCAGACCAAATCAGGCATTGCTATGATTACCGCAGGGTTGTGTGGCGGTGTGGGAGTGTCACTACATGGCCATGCTGTTTGTACAGGTAGAAATACTAACCAGCAATCCCAACTTGAAGAGCAATACAACGCCAAGACACTGCACGGCGATTAACGTCTTTGTACTCCCTTATGGCAAGGTTGTACAACTCTAGAAAGGTCATCACGGCGCTGATCAATCAGTCTCTCTTCCATCTTCACAGTTGCACGGTAAACAGCAGAATGCTACGATGCTACATGGTGAACTAGGTTCTTCTTCACCTTGGTGAAGGGCTGCTAAACACACTACCCATGATCGCCACAGCGCCTGATTTGGTCTGAATACAGTCTAAGTAGCTGAACTAACAGAGTAGGAGTACTTAAAAGCAGCTAAATTGTCAGTTGAAGTGTTAGAGATGAAAGCAGCTGAACTGTCGTTTGAGGAGGAAAAGAAGACGAGGTGAAATTTTAGTTGAAGTTGAAGCACTGGAGATAGTTGTGTGTCGGTACTATAAATAGTAAGTGTCAGTTGGTCTGTATGCAGTGACAGCAGTTGAAATGTCAGTTTAAGAAGTTGAAGTTGTTGTTTTGAAGTGTCAGTGTGTGGCTTGTCTAATGCAAATGTGAGGATTTGCTGTTTTTCAAGGGTTTGATTGTTAGTTGGACAAAACAAGCAATTTGAAGAAAGGGAAATTGGCTCTTGGAAGGGCATTTTTCACAATTTGGTAACACTTTGTAGCCTAATCCATTAATCAAAAAAGTAATTGAGAGAATAATTGATAAACAGAATATATGTGTTCGCCAGAACAAAACTGTTCTACAAAATTCAAAAATTTACACTTACAGTACCTGAAAAATGTGACATGCCTCGGTTTGTGACAGTCATTAAGACCTACAGTTTAAAGACCCCTAAAAATGCAGGTCTCGTTTTACTTACAAGCCCAGTTGCACAGTTAGAATTGTGCTTAATAGTTTCAACTTCTCTGCGTTTGTCTCAATGTCTCCAGGTTCAACAGTACTGCCAGACCTGCAGACCCTGTACAAACGTCTGTTGGTGGCTGAGGAGTTGGGAGAGCAGATCAGCAGGGATCTCAGCAACATTCTGGAGCAGCTGAGGAAAATCTCCAAAGCTGCCAACATCACCTATCCCACCAGTAACACTACCAACACCTCCACCATCTCCACAGGTAGTGTTCTTACCTAAAGTAACAAGCATGTGATGGGCAGTGGTTTGCAGGAGGCAGTTCAGTTCAACCTGTAGGAGCCAAAATAGCATTTTTTTGTTTATATTTAAAGAATTATTATTATTATTTCAAGACTTCCCCTATGATTCACTGATTTTGATTGACAGCTTGACTACCGATTGGCAAATCAGCCACACCCACAGTCACTGGGGGTGTGGTATAATTAACAAAGGGAAGTTGGAAACACTCAGGAACCAGGGAGTCCTAGCTTAAGTTGAAACCAAACACAGTTTTTTAACCATCTTATCGCATCTCATTGTTTAAGAATCTATCATCTTCTATACATCTACTATCATCTATTTTCTCTCTTTCATACACACACACACAGAATCTGACAGTGTTTATTGCATTGGCCTACAATGTTTTAGTAGGATTTGAGTTTATTATTTTCAAACAATGAACGCGTGGATCTACAACAAAAGGTGCGTTAAAACAACTCTTCTATTGCTGGGGCGGTGGCTATAATTTTGAAAATGAATAGCCATTATACAACCCCCTAGACTTTATCAACCTTAAAAGTACATTTCTAGATAATACTGCTACTTCTAGTACATAGCACTGCTTCTGACGTGGCAATTGCTATTAAATTACCCACCAAAGAGGACTTCCAGTTCAGCTTGAGATGGGATAGTCGCGTTTCGAGAGGCTCTGCTTCCTCCTCCAAAAAGTTCACAATTCAATAATACATTTCGCCGTGAGAAGGCTGCAAAACTTGACAGTATAAGAAGTTGATGCACAACGGAGTCATGGTGAAACCTAATGAATCAAAAAACGCAGAAAAACAGACTACATCAGATGAAACTGATGAAACCTGTCATATGCTAGCAACGAACATGCTACAACGGCAGATGAGGTACCGACAACGACTGACATCATGGCGGCTATCAGTCAGCTGAATCAAAATGTCGACTCAAAGTTCGAGTTGCTCAACACATCCATAGCTGGTCTGAAACAGTCAATGGTCGATGTACAGCAAAGAGATTATTGCGCGGATTCATCATGACACAGTAAAGGAGCGTATATTGAAACTTTCCTCTCAGAGGTTCCCTTTACAATGTGAGGGAGCACGCATCTTTATTTTCCCGGACCTGGGTCCTGCAGTGATGAAACAACAGCAGCAGTTTGATGATATCAGGACCAGATGCAGGGCTGCAGAGGTGAGATGCGGGTTCCATCGCCCAGCGACATTCGTTGTCTCGGTCGGCGCGGACAAACGCATGTTTAACAACGCGAATGAATGCAGAGAAGTTCCTGGACGAAAAGCAAGTGCCACGCAAGTATTGTTTAAGCCTTACAAGAACGCTCCCAATTGCAGCGTTTCAACTTGCCCAGTTTGTTTTACTTCTTGTGTTCTGAAGGGCAGGAGGAAGTGAACACTGACTGTCATGGTATGTTACGAGCTCAGAAGGTTTGGACGTGGGTGTTAGTTGTCAGAGAGGAGCGGGAGGAGAGAGGCAGAGGGCCCTGGAAGGACAGCGCAGTGTTTATGTTTACTTTATGTTGTTCATTAGCGGCAGTTCATATGTTCTTGATTTTTAATGGCGGATGGTTTACTTTGCATCTTGGTGCAAATTTCGTTTGTTACATAAAGGTGGGGATGTTATGTTTCTTCAGGAGACTCATATTAAGACTACAGCTAGAGACAAACTACGCATGGGATGGGAATCACAAATATTTCAGTCAAATTTACGTCAAATTTCCAGAGCCAGAGGGGTAGCCATTATTATTAGGAATGACGTGTCGTTTGCTCCAGTTTCCAGTTCCAGTTGTTAGTGACACAAACATTATAATGGGAGGAGACTTCAATTGCATTATGGACTCTCTACTAGATAAACAATCGCCAAGATCATCAGTGAATAGTAAAGCCAGTGATGAGCTAAAAAATGCTATGCACAACTTAAATCTAGTTGACATCTGGAGGCTACTCAACCCTACCACCAGAGATTATTCATTTTTTTCTCCGGTACATAAATCCTACTCCAGGATTGATTTCATACTGTTAGATTCAGACGCAATTAAGTCATTTCTCTCACAACTGAACCTGCCTCGTCTTAACAGTGAAGCAATAATGAAACTAGACAAAGAGATCTCTATTGAAGAGATAATAGAAACAATTGAAGAATTCCCAAATAATAAAGCACCTGGCCCCGACGGTTTTACAATAGAGTTTTACAAATGTTTCTCTAAGGAACTATCTCCACTACTACTCCGCATGTTTAAACACACTGCATCAAATGGCCAATTGCCTCATACGCTCTATAATGCAAATATCTCATTAATTTTGAAAAAGGTCTGCAAAGAGCTGGATGCCTCATCATACAGACCTGTATCTCTGATCCCTAATGAAACAAAACTGATTAGCCAACCAGGCTATTTACTCTAACCTGCGACGCTTATTTAATATACTATATGCTAAACACAATACTGAGACAGTATGGCCATATATGTATGAGACCCTTGAGGCGTTTGGCTTCAGGAAGGTGTTTATTGACTGGATACAGATTCTGTATGCTCATCCCACAGCAAGTGAAATCACAAACCAGGATATCTCCCCTCAGTTCCCATTATACCGAGGCACCAGACAGACGGATCCTCTCTCACCTTTTCTGTTTGCGTTAGCCATCGAGCCACTAGCCACAAGTATACGATTACATCCCAGAATATCTCCGGTCTCCATTAAAGGTATGACATTCTGCTTTATGTGTCGAAACCACAGGTGTCATTACCCCCACTTATGGAGTTGTTTAACCGCTTTGGCTCCTTCTCAGGGTTTCAAATTACCTGGAATAAAAGTGAGTTAATGCCAGTGTACTTGAACCACAACAGCTCCACACTGAACTCTGTGCCCTTTAAGATTACCAAGGACAGGTTTACTTACCTGGGGGTGACTGTCACCAGAAAACCTGAAATGTTACTTGAGGCGAACTGGAAACTGAATATAACCCAGCTAAAACAGAACATAGATTTCTGGAAAACTCTCCCACTGTCACTGGTTGGGAGAGTAGACGCTATTAAGATGGTGGTTTTCTCATGATTCGTACATCTCTTTCAGTCCATCCCGCCATGCATACCACAGAGCTATTAATCATGCACTTTAGGGTCCTTTTAATTTTATTTATGTTTCTTATATTTATTGTATTGTGTATATCATGTTTATTTTATTTTATTTCTCTTTCTTTCTTTAATTGTTGTTTTATCTCTTTTTTTGAGCTGTTGTAACGGTGAACTTTCCCCACTGTGGGATCAATAAAAATGTATCTTGTCTTATCTTACTTTAAGAGTTTAGACTCTATTATAATCCCCTTTATCTGGCAATATAAAGCCGTATAAGCAAGAAACACCTATGTAAAACTAAAAATTAGGGAGGCTTCGGTCTCCCAGATTTTAGATGTTATTACTGGGCTGCACATTTAAACACTCTGGCTTTCTGGAGATGTTGTAATCTTGCTGAGGGCATGGAGGAAGACACTCCAGCCTGGCTCTCTATCGAGCGAGCAGACTGTCATGGAACATCTCTCCCGGCCCTTCTGAACAGCCCAGTTAAGACTAATAAATCTTTATATGGAGGGAACTTTCTAGTAAACAGCTCATTAAAAATATGGAATCAGATTAAAACATACTTGAAAGCCCCAAATATATACATAGACAGCCCAATCTGTGACAACCACGCCTTTAAACCGTCCAGCTTGGACTCCGGGTATGTTCACTGGAAAGAAAAAGGAGTTGAGTGTTTGAAGGACTTCTGAGAGGCCACTTTATGTCTTTTGAGCAACTAAGGAACAAATATAACCTGCAGAACTTTATAAAGTCTCATATATCTACATTTGCAGACATACCACAACATCAAGCACTTAACGATAACGACAGTGTCAATCCTATACCAGACACTAATTAGTCAGGCAGATGTCAGAACAGAGCGGTATAGAATTGAGTGGGAAACAGAAATGGGTACGGCCCTCACTGAGGAATTTTGGGAAATATAAATTAGGAATATT
Organism: Macquaria australasica; assembly: GCA_005408345.1. Classification (NCBI taxonomy): domain Eukaryota; kingdom Metazoa; phylum Chordata; class Actinopteri; order Centrarchiformes; family Percichthyidae; genus Macquaria; species Macquaria australasica. Next base: position 208,210 of record SEMN01000643.1, read on the forward strand.
CACCAGTGCTCAGTAAATGCTAGACTTAATCTGATACAATTTAAAGTAGTACACAGGCTGCACTAGTCAAAAGTTAAAGTAATCAACATGTATCCCAGTGTATCAGCTTTGTGTAACAAATGTAAAAATCAAGCTGGCACTCTTACACATCAATTCTGAACATGCCCCAACCTCCAGTCTTTCTGGTGTTCTGTATTTGATTTCTTCTCAAAAGCATTTAACAAGCAATGGGAACCCGACCCCCTTGTGGCCATTCTGGGGTCTACGAGTGACGCTGCTCTGAACTCTGGCATTGACAAATGGTCAGTGTATTTGGGAACTGCATTAGCCAAAAAATGTATTTTGCGTTTATGGAAGTCAGACGCTGTGCCTTCATTTGAGATGTGGCTGAGAGAGCTGGGTGAGATCCTCCACCTAGAGAAGTTATGCAGGAAGGAGGAATGTGTTCGATAAGGCATGGGGACCAGTGCTGAGACACTTAAAAGGTCTGAGGGAAGGTGTTGATGTAGATGTGGTGTGAATGACTGACAATATTAATCCTGTAGCAGCAGTATAAGTTTGTTTGTCTAGAAATGTAAATTGTGCATTTATATATTTGTATACACTTTTGCCCCCTTTTTCTTGTTCTCCACTCTCTTGTTTCTAGCTTGTGCCTTGCTATATAACCACCTTGCCCATTGCTGTGTTCATTATCTGCCATATAACTACTGTATGTTCTTTTACGCCGTCTTTGTTGTTATGGAAAAAAAAAAATCAAATCAATCAACCAACATCACCAAATCACCAAAAATCAGTTTACATGCAATGAACCCGAGGATTTGGGGTTGCCCAGTTTTCCCAGTGGGTAATCCAGCCTTGATGCACCAAAGGTCCCTGGCCGGTGTCATGGTCTGTGTCCCCTAAGCTATGGGGGCACATTTTACCCAACCAAATTTGAATGACTGGACTTTTAACTGTACCACTAAGCCAAAATACAAGTGAGAGACACTGCTCAGGAACAGACTCTCATTCAGGGAGCTAACACAGTAGCACAAAGCTCTAGCATTTATATAGTGTCAGGGGAGGGGTCATCCTCAGTATGGCTCCAGTGTGTTATTGAATAATGATTTTAGGCCCGTCCAAAAAATCCTGACCACAAACAATGTAGTACAATTCAGTACTACATAGTTCACAGTCTTTTCACATGTTTTCAGCAGTTATATTCTAACATGTATAATGTGTTTAGAAACAAATCTCTGAATTCCCATTACCTATGAATGTAATGTGACCAAATACCTCCTATCCCCTTCCCTCCTGTGGACAGAAACAATAACACTGACAGGCAATTCAGGCCAACACATGTTCCTTCAGCCCAACATTTACGTCTACCAGCCCCACCTCAGACAACATCCAGAAAGCCTCCTACCCAACGTAGTCCTGGGACAGGGACGCCGTGGAGGTATGGAGCAAACATAAACACACCCATAAAAACACACACCTTTACTATTGTATAAAACCCTTATGACTCTTTGTGTTTCAGCTTTATTTGAAGGATTCAAGATTTCCTTTCAAAACCAAGTTGATTTGAAAATTTCGTCACTAGAAGGCCAAATAGCCAGCAACTTCTTAAGAGCACAGCAGTTGTGACATTTAAGAGGTGTAGATGGAGGAATGAAAGTGAGAGTCCAATCAAGAGATGCCAGTCTTATATTTGCCAAATGATGCTCATGAAAGCACACAGAGCACTGTTCACTGTTGCTCTGTTTTCTTTCTCATTACTTATAAGTGTGTATACGTGTGTGTGTGTGTCCCTCCTCAGTGTCCATGGTGCTGGGCATTCCTACAGTGAAGCGAGAGAAGCAGAGCTACCTGGTCAGCACACTCAGGTCTCTGCTCTACAGCCTGACATCCTCGCAGCGGCAAGATCTCCTCATAATTGTCTTTGTTGCTGAGGTTACACACATGGCCACACACACACACACACACACACACACACACACACACACACACACACACACACAGATTGGTCTCTAACTCTTAAGTCCATTTTTGTCATTTTATTTTCAGGTTCTTCATTTTGTCACACACCTCAGAGCCACTTTATGGAGTAATTTAGGCTATGTGGATATAATGTTGTGTAAGAATGAATGCTGAAAGCCTCAAAAGTTTTACCACTGAGAAAATCATGCTTTAAAGGAATAGTTTGACATTTTGGGAAAGCAGCTTATTTGCTTTCTTGCCGAGAGTTACAGTCGATGAGAAGATTGATACCATTCATATACAGTATATGTACACTAAATATGAAGCTAGAGCCAGCAGGCAGTTAGCTTAGCTTGTTGTTTTTACAGTTTGGTTTTTGTATGGATTAAACAAACGAGATACAACATGCTAATTAGTGAGCTTTAGGTGGTGGTAGGCTGATTTTTTTTACTTTGGTCAGAGACAATGTTGTTATTTCACAACAGTAATGTCTAGCCCAGCTGTGGCTGTGACCTTGGTCCCTTTCACATTGTGATATGTGTACGCCATGTTGTATACCTGGCCTCTTCAGTTGCTGTGGTTTCTAGCCCGTGCATGACAGCCTCCTCTGCAGGAAGGGGCTTTGGAGGCAGAACTGAAGCAAAGTGAAAGGGGAGGGAGTCCACTCTCTTCTCAGTCTTACCAACTGCACCTTTAAAGAGAACACCTCACAACTACCATAACATTATCTGTTAATTGCAAAAGAAGCTCCAGTCTCTTGATGTCAGCATGTCACTCCTTTGTGTTTTATCAAAGCATTTTAACAAGTGTCCTACTTTATGCCGTTGTTTGTTGGGGGTGTGGCTTAAGCTCAGAGGACAGGAGCAAAATCAATAAACTGATCAGGAAGGCAGAATCCATTATTGGCTTGACCCCTGTCTTACTAGAAGTGATCATGGAGCAAAGAATGGGTAGGAAGCTCAAGAGTGTTATCCAGATGAGGATCATCCAATATACAATGTTTTTAGCGAGTTGAAGAGCTATTTTAGTGACATGCTTGTTATGCCCTGGTGCTCTTCAGAGAGTCCTTTGTACCTGCCGTGGTGATGTTTTTTAATGAACGTTGTCGCTGACTGTCACTGTTGATGATGACGATGATGATCTGATGTTGATGACTACGATGGGGATTGTACTGAGGATTGTGGTAATGTTGGTGTCCATGAATATGTTAATGTTGACGTTATATATAACCACTAACATATACTAGTACAGTCACATTGATGTTTACACTATTTATTATGGTGCTGTGCTCTCCCCTTATTTTGACTTGCCTTGAGATGTGTATGCCTTTTCTTGTTGTCCTACCTGTTGTCTGTCAGTTTCTTCCTTGGGGGATTAATAAACTATCTTGCATTGTATCATATCACATAAATCACGATCAATGAAAGGAGCCAGGATAAAGTCAACACCTTTTCTTATTCAGCTTCAGCAAAATAACCTTTGCTCTCTCTCACTCACACACTCACAGCACACATACTCTTACAGTGGGTGATCTTGCAGTACAGCACAGCCTGGGTTTGAGGTCAAACATCCTGGCGGATACGTTTGTCTTAAAGGTTCCTGAGCCCCAGAAGCCTTTTACTTGTCGAGGCATGCTGTCAACTGTTAACAGCTTGTTTGATCCATTAGGATTACTTACTTTAGCTTACCTGCCAGCAACCAGAATGGGGTAGCCCCTTGCCAGCAGGAATGTATGAAGATTGGAAACGATGGGTGCAGGAACTTGAGGAACTACATGTTTCCCGGACATATGCATCCTTCTCTACGTCCCAAGCCCAATGCAGAGAGCTACATGTCTTCTCAGATGCTACGGATAAGGCAATAGCGGTGGTTGCTTACCTGAAAACTGTGCAAGACAGCGGCAACTGTGAGATTGGATTCGTCTTTGGCAAGACAAAGTTTACCCTCTTACCTGACCTCACCATACCTAGGCTAGAACTCTGTGCTGCAGTATTTGCTGTGGAAGTAGCTGATCTCATTGTGGATGAACTTGACCTGAAGCTGGACAGAATAAGATTCTACACAGACAGCAACGTGGTGCTTGGTTATATCAACAATGAGGTAGTGATTCTATGTATACGTGAATAATCCTGTACAGCGTATCAGGCAGTCAAGCCGACCTGACCAGTGGAGCTATGTTTCAACAGAGATCAACCCTGCTGATCATGGACGAGCAGTTACTGCAGGTCATCTCTCAAGCACAACTTGGCTGTCTGGTCCTGCTTTCCTGCTTGAGCCAGTGGTACCACATGAAGAACAACAGCCATCATTTTGACTCATCAGTCCAGAGTTGGATGTTGAGGTCTGTTCAAAGGTAACCACCCTGTCAACTCAAGTAGCAATGAATCTTCTAGGTTCAAAGCGATTTGAACTCTTATCCAGCTGGAGTACTGTCACTAAGACACTTGCTTGACTTTTCCACATTAGTCGCAGCTTTACCAAGTCAACAGGAGATGACAACTGTCATGGATGACATATCTGCAAGAAAGGTTTTACAGACAAAGACCTGACACAAGCAGAGCATACGGTGATCAGATATGTGCAGTCAGGTGCACACTGATGAATACAAGTTGTACTGCTCTCCTTGCTTGTGTGCATACTGTAGGTACGCAATTCAGCAGTAAGCCAAACTCCATTTAAATGAATATGGGAGTCAGGATATACCATCCAAGCTCCTGGTACTTTTTTGGGTGGCACCATCATATACAGTATGAATAGGAGTGACACTGAAGAACATAAACAAAAGAATACAATAAGCAAGATGCATAAGCAAATGATAAACTACTGTAGTACAATGAATAGCTCCAAAGGCTACAGTATAGTATAATGCTTCAAGTGTACAGTATAGCAGTTACTGCCTAAGCTAATGCTAGAGAAGAGAAATACAGAGATAGAACCTATTTACAAACTTCAAAGCTTCTCCAACTATGATACATAATGATAATAGTCACTAAAGACAATAAATGCAGGCTTATGATGATAAATCTTATGATTCAGTTACAGTAGACATGGCATGTGGTTAAGCTAACAATTTGGTAACATACAGAAATGAGGCTTTATAAAATATACTTCACAAATATACTATCCAGATATTGTTCTATGGTCTGTGCTAACTAATACTTACAGACAATGCTTTTGAAGGCATAAACATAAAGGGAAGGATTGCAGCAGATGGTTATTGAGACAATTCAGCAGAAATGTGTTTGCATACTAAAAACTAAAAGGCCGACTTCCTGTTCTTGGTCAAAGTGCATGTCAGACTAAAAGAAAACTAAAGGACCCAGGAGGGGGCACTTATTCACCAAACCTGAAGGCAGAACACAAGTGTATAGAATCCAAGAAAGATCTTCAACCAATAGCCCCCTCCAAAAACTCTTCTATCATCGATCAAGGTGGTTTTGGAGGTCGTATTACTCAGTCAAACCTTCATCAGAACGAAACAAACCCTCTCATCATCCCAGGTAAACATCATGTCGCCATCTTGCTCATTCACAATCACCACGAGAAAGTGATGCATCAGGGAAGGCATTTTACTGAAGGAGCCATCTGAGCCAGTGGCTTGTGGATAGTCGAAGCCAAGAGGTGTATCAGTAGCGTTATCCATAAATGCTTGACCTGTTGCTAGTTGGGGAGAAGAATAGAAAATCAGCAGATGGCAGACTTATCAGATGAGCGTTTGCATACTTACCCCCCATTCTCCTACTTACTTACTTACTACTTGACATCTTTGGGCCTTGGGAGGTTACAGCACAACGCATCAGAGGTGGGCAGGCCAATAGTAAGAGATGGCCAGTGCTGTTTACTTGCATGTCCATGAGAGCTGTCCACATAGAGGTCAGGAGGACTCTATGAGCTCCCCTAGTTTTATCAATGCTTTCCGCAGATTCTTTTCGATTGAGGCCCTGCCAAGCAGTTGAGGTCACACTGGAACCAACTTTGTGGGCGCATCGAGAGAACTGAAGTTGGACCCACCAAGTCTTGGCGAGACCAGCATTGAGAAATACCTTCTGGACCAGAAATGCACATGGGTCTTCAACCCACCACATGCTTCACACATGGGTGGCATGTGGGAATGTATGATTGGGACATCAGGACGCATCCTAGATTCTATGTTCATGCAACTTGGAAAGTCAAATATGACTACTTTAATGGCAGAGGTGGTTGCTATTATCAATACAAGACCTCTGGTTCCCCTCTCCTCTGATCCAGAAGCTCCCCTCATTTTAACACTCGCCACACGTCTGACTCAGAAGATCGGTGCTCCTTCTATGCCTCCTGAAGACTTAACCATGGGCGACCTCTTCAAGCACCAGAGGAAGAGAGTGCAGTTCCTGGCAGAGACATTCTGGGCAAGATTGGCATAAGGAATTCCTGAATACACTCCACATTCAACAGAAATGGTTCCACAAGAGACCAAACCTTAAGGAAGGTGACATAGTCCTAATGACGGATATCCAAGCAAGAAGGAACGAATGGCCGATGGAAGTCATCACGAAGGCGCTTCCCAGTAAAGATGGCTTGGTAAGGAAGGTGGAAGTTAAGGTCACCTACCAACAGGCAGTGAAGACCGTCTTGAGACCTACCTCAGAAGTTGTTCTCCTCTTCTGTCCTGAAGATAAAGATTTGTGAATAGTGTATAGTGGCTTCTCTTTAAAAGATGCCAGGCGGGGACTGTGTTTCAACTGCAGGGAAGTTATACTCCCTCTGGTGGTACATTTGAGTAGTGTAGGCTGTAGATTTTGTACTTCCTGTCAGATCCACAGAAGAAGAAGTTAGACAGGAAGTGATGTTTTCAGTTATTTGTCATTTCAAGGTTGGACACATCATGTTCATGAAGCCTAGACAATCCATTGCCATCCCTATGTGTGTTTTATGTTCATATCAGGTGATTATTTGAATGAGTTAGGTCCTTTATTTTGTGATGTACACAAGCTAACTTTTAGCTTATGGTAGCCTATTGATATGTATATGTAGTAACATTTCCGCATTAAAATGTCTAAAAATGACTAGACCTATGTTAGATATTTTGTTGAGTTGTGTAATTACATTATCCCAAATGTTTTCAACAATGTTCAAACCTAGAGAAATCTGTAATTTTATTCAAGGTAACAATGTGTTTAATTTTGTCACCTGTCAATTGTGTCATATGCCCTTTACCCCCTCTAGTTGCTATAGCTTCCGGGGAGACATGGGATACGTCAGAGAAGGAAACTGGTTAAACATGGTCTGGCCTTGGAGGGACAAGCACAATGAGGCTGTCTCACCCCATACGACATACTCCATACTCATTCATTCATTCATTGTTGCAGAAGACCTCCTGTATGATATTAACTAACCGCATCAGAAATCCCTTATATCACTGACTTTCTCCTTTTTGTCTCCCTGTCACATCAGGCGGACTCAGATTATGTGGGCAGCATAGCAGAGATCATCAGGAAGAAGTGAGTGACTCTAGATTGCCTCCCATGGGGAAGTTTCTCTATTAAATCACTATTGCTGTTTACTTTGGTTTCATGTCCCCTGTTACCTGCAGTTTCCAACAGCAGCCAGCTTCATGTGTCTATGCTTGCAGGTTTTTTTAATGACAAAGTTTTCAAAGAGGTCTGTTCAGGTAAAAAAAACAAAAAACTCATTGGTTAAATTTGTTATAGGTTAAAGCAGCAGGTTTGTAGGTCTACTGTATGTAACCATATACCAGTCTTATTATCAGCCTGTATCACAAAACAGGGCTGCAATTGAGAGGCAAGGGGTGTCCCAGCTCACTAATTTAGATGTTACGGATTCACCTCATTTCCCCTGCTCATTTGTAGTCGGATGTGGGACATTTTCTTCTGCTCAAGAAATGTCATCACTTCATCAGTGACTTAGCCACATTGGAGAATGTGGCCCTTTTAAAAAGCAAAGTAAAAATTCAAGAGAGACAATTCCAGTTCTTTTGCATCTTTTCTTTTTTTAGATGAATACAGGGTCTAAAAGATTCTGAGCTTCTGAAATGATGTTCATTTTATCACACATTATTTCATAGCCTTTGGTTGTATATCAACTTTTGTGAACCTGTGAAAAACATTTGCACGAGAAAGTCAAGTTTGTAAATGTGTTTCATACACAGGGTTTCTTCAAACAGACCAAGAGTTATAAATGTAGAAACATTCTGCGAATATGTACATAAACGTTGTGCACAAATTATTTAAAGCTGCCCTAATCATTATTTGTATATTAACAGTGGATTAAATGACTAACATTTAACATTTAAGTTTTAAGTCTTTTCAGCTGAATCCAACTAGCCAATTAGAAGGCTACCTACTGACTGTCCAATCTACCCAGTCTTTTCTGCCATTGAATCAGGCTTTCACCATCTGAAGGGATGTGTACGCGCATCTGCATTTGTAGAACAGCCAATAGGAATGCCCCTCTCTCTGAAATAACCTGTGATTGGCCAAAGTCTCCCATCACAGGATAGATTTTCTGAAGACTGAAAACAAAGCCAAGAGGAGGGGCAAAAGTAGACGTTCTCTCTCAGACCACTTGAATTACAATACGCTGAATAGTTATTATGGAATCTTTGCCCAAGGACGCGAAAGAAATACTGCCTACCCCACCTTCAAGTGACCTTTCAGGTTGGGTGTTTTTTTGTTATTGGGCAATACGTGCTACAAAAGCCCCGTGTCACATTGCCTTTTGTCCTTCAATGTGACTGGAAACTCTCTGAAGGTATAGTTATGGCTGAATACTATGAACTCATGGTGATCTCAACTTGAGATGAATCAGTTAGTGTGTTTGATTTTCAACTTAGGAAGATGTGAGAAGAGAGAATTGTGAGAATGTTAAGTTTCCACTACTTTACAAAAGATTACAATTGGAAAGACATTAGTTATTGCAAGGACAGAGGTTATATTGTCAACATTCACGTATTCCATGTGCATTTGGCCACAGAATTACTGTCAAAGCCTCATGGGAGCTGTAGATGCTGATGCAGATGTCTTTTATTTTAAGGTGACATGGTGCACACACTTTACTAATCTGTATAGTCTGTAACCATTTAACTTAGATTAGTGCATCTTTAATTCTAATGCATAATGTGTTATATACTGCGTGCAACAACATGCTAGACCTTAGCTATAAAAGATTTGTTGAGCTCTTAGTGTTCCTATTTCTGATGCTGCATTCATGTCCTAATAATCTGATCAGGCTCAACTGAAGCAGTAAGTACACCATGACAGAAGTTTTCTGTTTTCTGCTCTATGTTGATACATTTTATTTATGCAGTAAACTAGATACTGTATGTTTTCACAAATGACAAATCCAGTAACTAATTTGGTCTTTTCATTGGATTTGAGTAATAAAATTAGAATAGTGATCACAAAAAGTGTAAAGAAATATGAAGGAATATATCGCTTTTTACACTTGACCATGGTCATTAGTATTCAGAGAAATTGATATCATCACCAAACTAACAGTCATATTTGCCATCTCAAAGCTGTGGTGACAGATTTTTTTAAACTAGGAATCATCTTTCCTTTTCCATGATTTAAATGCTGAAATGTTTGTGTGTCCCCTTGTTTTTTGTTGTTTTTTTGCTGGTGAAGTCTGTAGTTAACCAGCTGTTTCTTTGTAGTTTTCCCAAGGAGGTGCAGTCCGGGCTGCTGGAGTTAATCTCTCCTTCACAGTATTACTACCCTGACTTCACCAGCCTCAGAGAGACCTTTGGAGACTCGAAGGACAGAGTCAAGTAAATTAACCATTTCTGTTACTATTTATTTGAAATGCTAGAATTATATATATATATAGATATATCTAGCTTTATTCCCATTTATGTATAATTTTCTTTGTTGTATCCATGTATTGGTTGGTGCTGCTGTGGGATCATTTACATTTAATCTTCTCATCTTCTTCACTAGAGAAGAGAGAGGACATTGGTATATACATATGAATATAGATAAGAAAATGAGTACTACTAGGTGAATTAGAATTTGATTACAATGTACCTGCCTGGTTAATTGAAGACTTACAGTACCAGTCAAAAGTTTGGACACACCTGGTTTTTATTTATTTTAATTATTTTCTACATTGTAGATTAATACTGAAGACATCAAAACTATGAAAGAACACATATGGAATTATGTAGTAAACAAAATAGTGTTAAACAAATCAGAATATGTTTTATATTTTAGATTCTTCAAAGTTGCCCCCTTTTGCTTTGATGACAGCTTTGCACACTCTTGGCATTCTCTCAATCAGCTTCATGAGGTAGTCTCCTGGAATGGTTTTCCAACAGTCTTGAAGGATTTCCCAGAGGTGCTGAGCACTTGTTGGCTGCTTTTCCTTCACTCTGTGGTCCAACTCATCCCAAACCATATCAATTGGGATGGCATGGCGCTGCAGAATGCTGTGGTAGCAATGCTGGTTAAGTGTGCCTTGAATTTTGAATAAATCACCAACAGTGTCACCAGCAAAGTACCCCCACACCATCACACCTCCTCCTCCATGCTTCACGGTGGGAACCACACATGCAGAAACCATCCACTCACCTTCTCTGCGTCTCACAAAGACACGGCGGTTGGAACCAAAAATCTCAAATTAGGACTCATCAGACCAAAGTACAGATTTCCACTGGTCTAATGTCCATTCCTTGTGTTTCTTGGCCCAAACAATTCTCTTCTTCTTGTTGTTCATCCTCAGTAGTGGCTTCTTTGCAGCAGTTCGACCATGAAGGCCTGATTCATGCAGTCTCCTCTGAACAGTTGATGTTGAGATTTGTCTGCTACTTGAACTCTGTGAAGAATTTATGTGGGTTCTAATCTGAGGTGCTGTTAATTTGTGGTTTCTGAGGCTGGTAACTCTGGTAACTGGTAATGATTTTATCCTCTGCAGCGGAGGTAACTCTTGGTCTTCCTTTCCTGGGGCGGTCCTCATGAGAGCCAGTTTCATCATAGCGTTTGATGGTTTTTGCGACTGCACTTGAGGATACATTCAAAGTTCTTGAAATTTTCCGGATCGACTGACCTTCATGTCTTAAAGTAATGATGGACTGTCGTTTCTCTTTACTGAGTTGAGTGGTTCGTGCCATAATATGGATTACAACAGTAGTCACATAGGGCTATCCACTGTGTACTAACCCTACCTCTGCAAAACACAACTGATGGTCTCAAACACATTAAGAAGGCAAATAATTCCACAAATTGACTCTTGACAAGGCACACCTGTTAATTCAAAACCATTCCAGGAGACTACCTCATGAAGCTGACTGAGAGAATGCCAAGAGTGTGCAAAGCTGTCATCAAAGCAAAAGGGGGCTACTTTAAAGAATCTAAAATATAAAACATATTCTGGTTTGTTTAACACTTTTTTGTTTACTACATAATTCCATATGTGTTCTTTCATAGTTTTGATGTCTTCAGTATTAATCTACAATGTAGAAAATAATTAAAATAAATAAAAAACCATTGAATGAGAAGGTGTGTCCAAACTTTTGACTGGTACTGTAAGTAAAAGACCTGAACAAATTCATGTTTGTGTGTTTGTATGTGCACATTGTCTGTTCTCAGATGGCGAACAAAGCAGAATCTGGACTTCAGCTTCCTCATGCTCTATGCTCAGGACAAAGGAACTTATTATGTTCAGGTAGGGGTCAAAGGTCCGACTACAACTATTTATATACGTGTTTCCGATACTCTCAGTTTATTTAGGAGGGCCACCCAGATAGATTTGGAAAAAAAATAAAAATTCTAATTCAAATGCAGCCCAAAGTGCGGCCTAGATCAATGTTTGTTGATGCCCAAATGTTCCCCATGGTCAACCACCACAAATAAACACTGATGGGAAATTAACATATTTTGATGTATTTCACCATAACCAGTTATCTCCAAACGTGGTTCCTAGGAGCCTCTGTTGTCACTTCATGAAGACTTTTTCATTTGCATTTACACAGTGTTGTACTGTAGATCCTTAATAGTTATAATTCTTCAGGAGGACAAAAAGGGATGCATTTTACATTTCCAGCATCAGCAGTTTGTTTGAAACACAGCTGGGTAGTTATCATAAGTAGCAGTACCCACCATGCTGAAACAGGCTCAGAAAAGATAGACGCAAACAGAACCTCAAACTTCAGCAGAAGAAGACAACACATTTGATGATTGGCAAGTGCAGAGTGAAAACACAAATGCAAGGGCACAAGATGGAGATAGGAAAGTGTTAGGAAAGTGTCACATTGTACTTTGAAGTGAGATTCTGTGATCTCTAAGCTACAGTAGCTTTGTCCTGCAAGCCTGAGAAACTGTCCTCCCCAAAAATATGTCTATATAGGTCACCTGTGCTGCAGCTTATTACGACACATATTTACGTTTGTATGTACGCCGACCTCTAGTGGCTGAAGTACTTATGACAGGAGCAAAGGCAGAAGTCTGCTGAGGTAGCATAAAGACCAACAAAGCCTGCGTAGGGACGAGGTCGGGGTGGATGGATGGGTCAAACAACAAAGGACTTTCACCCAGGAGACTGCTGTTTGTGTCCCGCGTGAAACCAAAAGTCAACCTTGACTTATTTTAACGTAACTTAACTTACTAAACTTAACTTATTAACGTAGTTATTTTAACCCAAACCATGATCTTTTCCTAAACCTAACCCTAACCCTAACCTAACCAAACTGCGACTGTTTCACAACGTTAACCACATGTTTATTATTGTTACCATGACGATGAAGGTCCGGTATGCCTATATATGTCGTTTTGAGTCATTGACAAATTACCTTTTCTGTCGTTTTTGGAGTCATGTCTCCTGCGACCGGTAGGGCCACTAATTTAGGAAACGCTCCTGCGAGTCGTATGGGGGGTTAGGAACAAACAACCTATGTGGTTGTTTGGGTTGGAGGACTTGTTGAAGCCTTACTAGTTTGTCTGGCTTCTACCCCTCCTCAAGAGTGATTCAACTGGGAGCTGTTGCCAAGTTGCAAGCTTTGAATAGCTGTTAAGGGCTTTTGTAAATGAGTAGTCACTCAGTCAAACCAAATAGTAGCTACTTATTGAAATGAGTTTTGCAAAAGATTTCATGTGTGTTTTCCAGTTAGAGGATGATATTGTTGCAAGGGCAGGCTACTACAACGACATGAAGACCTTCACCACCCAGCAAGCTTCCAAGCCATGGCTCTACCTGGAGTTCTCCCAGCTTGGGTTTATAGGTAAATATATTGAGCCTCGTTTATATTTTTAGTGTATACTGACAATAAGATGTACATGTGTGTAATCTCCCAGGCAAGATGTTTAGAACCCGTGACCTCCCGATGATTGCAGAGTTCTTCCTGATGTTCCACAGAGACAAACCCATCGACTGGCTGTTAGATCACATTCTGTGGGTGAAAGTTTGCAACCCAGAGAAAGACACAGTAAGTCTGTTGCCCCAAGAGGTGAAAAAAACACACCTAATAACAAATCACAAATGATCAGTGTGTTTTGGATTGTGAATTGACAAGCAGGGGATGGGTGTGTATTCTTGTGGTGTGTTTTCCAGTAACTTATCAGCAACAGTACACATTATACTGGGCCAAAGCAGTTATCGGACATTTATTTTAAAATTCAAGGGAATTCATTTGGCAACAGGACAAAACCAAGACCCAAAAAAATGTGTTAAAAACATATGCAATACAGCAAATTGAAAATTAGAACACAAGCACAGGAAAGATAAAGTAAAAAAGATAAGTAAGAACAATAAACTATACTTCATCCTTCTTAAAGTTAACCTTAAGGCCTTTACACACTGGGGACGTAACGAATAAATGACACGAAAATGCAAAATATTCGCCTGCAAATATTTACTCTACGACATCCAAAAGTAAACTAATCTACTCACTATCCTGCATCTGGCGGTGCTGCTCCACACGTTGTCCTTGAATTCATTGTCTTTATAATTTTTGTGTCCTTTGTCATATAATACAGGGTGATGAGAAACACAACCAATCAACAGGTCCGGAGTTGTGACATGAGGTCTGTTCCGCACAACGTGATTGGTTGATGGATGTATTCGGCGTGCGTAAGCTCAGAAAAATCGACCTTGTTCCGAAGAAAAAGTCCGACGCTTTTTCACCGCCTAATATTCGTGTTCTGTGTGAAAGTGCTCATGACAAAAAACAACAGTTCGAAAAAATATATTGACGATCACATGAAAAAAACGCCTCCAGTGTGTAAAGACCTTTAGACTTAATGTGTATGATAAAAGCCAATTGCAGCTGGAATAAGGATGCACAATATTGAAGGACGTGCTAAAATAAAACTTGTTTTAGCCTTGCTAAAAAGCCGAATGTTGGGCCAAATATCCACATGAAGAAAAGGATAAGTATGATTTCCATTTCATTTCAATATCACCACGACATCACCATCATGAAAAAGTACAAGGACCAACAGCATTTATTCCACCAACCCACATCATATGAGGGGGGAATGAAACTTAGAGGTGATTAGGAAACCAACTTGCTAATAAACAGATGCAAGACGTGCAAAAGACGAGAACAAAGCAAACTGATAAAAATAAAAACCAACAACAGTGTAACACAAAAACAACAAGGCAAAGACTACAATAAACAATTTTATTATTGATCTGTTTGTGAAAGACTTTTCTCGTGGTTATCTAATATCCACATTAGAGAACCATGATGTAATATGAAAATGTGTAAAATCACATTATGCAGCTTAATTATTATTATTCAGATTTTTCTGAAAAGGGTCTTCACAGAACTAGAACAGGTTCTTCAGTGGAGTGTAGATAACTGATAATGAAGTTTACGTTGCTACAACACCCTCATAAACTCTACGATATGCTGTATAGTGACTTACATGCTCGTGTGTTGTCTTATCCAGAAAAACTGTAATGAACAGAAGGCATTGCTCAAGCAGAGATACAAGCCCTCCCTCTTCCAGCATGTAGGACTCCACTCCTCTCTGCCTGGGAAATTACAGCATCTGAAGGTGAGCTCACCTCTGCTCTCTGTGTGTTCAATGTACTCAACAAGCATTTTGACATCAGATAGGTGTTGATTTGTTGAAAACCTGTGTTAACTGCGCCATGATGAAAATTGAAATGACATCCATTGTCAGTGTATCTGTATCAGATTACTTTGTCAATCAGAATGCACATTCCTGCCCAAGTAATTTCAATTTGGGAACAGTGTTGGGGAGTAACAATATGACATGTAGCGATGCCACTAGTTAAACAAAGTTTTTAACTCCCTGCTCCAGTCTGTCCACTTCCTACTGCAGGTAGGGCCAACTTGTCAGATACAGGAGCCAGAAAATAGCCGTACATCACATTACACACATACACTTTCAATTAATTTAATACTGATGCTTAAATGTAATTGATTAAGAAATTAGACTACGAAATTCCATGCAATTTATTTATCAGTGAAGTGTATGAAACTGCTCTGCAGAATTTTGTTTTGTGGTTTAATGGATTGCAGCCGCTGATAGCACAATGAATTACGCATCACAAAAGATATTACTGTAATGATATCACAGTGCAAACATGCTCATAAAGTTTTGCAGCTGAGTGCAGTTTGCCCTTGTTTTGCGGCCGCAAAAGCCGCGTAATCCTTTTGTGAATTCGCCTGAGCGTATTTGTTTACTATATTACTTAACAATAGATGTTTCTTGATGTGAAATAGACGGTGGCCTTGAAGTGCAGAACACAAGGGCAAAACAGAAAACACAGCAGTAAATCAGAAAGCTCCTATCTTCAAACTAGCTAGACCTTAGAAACTCTGTGCTAGACTACCTTTGAGAAACACATCGCAAAAGCAACTACTTCCGTTTTCCACAGACTGAGAGACAGTGCATCCAGTCAGGACGAGGAATTGTCCAATATGTACCCACCTATTCCTGTTTGAGTCTCACCAATGCTGTTTGCCACTGTGTTGGCGTAGAGCCCACTGTAGAAATAGCTGCAGTGTGTTATACTACTGTTTCTGAGTAGTTTGTAGAGTGGCTTGCTACTTTCAATAAAAGTGTAGTGTTGCTGCGGTTAAACTATTTCCAATGATCATTAGCTTGTAGCTTCAAAGGCTACAGTTTTAAAGTAACTTGCCCAACACTGTGACACATGAACGTCTTCAGAGCTGACAGTAAACAACCTCTTTTGTGCCCCTTCCACTAGTGTACAATGCAGGCCTTCTGAAACCTATTTGATTTGCACACATTTTAGTGCATAATGCAACACTGTTACAACAGGACTTTATTCAGTATGTTTATGACACTAAATACAGTTTTCTTACTCAAGTGCAGGTTAAAGTTGCATTTGCTAACAGTTTCAATGAAGAGAGAGTTAATTTATAAGGTCAGAGATTCATTGGTTAAAACATAGATCAGAGTTTTGCCATAGACCATCTGGGTCACCAGATTATAACCAATTATAGATAAGAACCCCAGTGTCAGGAACTGTAAAACAGCAACACAGAGAACCAGAACCAGGAACAGACCTGTGTGGGTAAAAGAGGAGTGGACAGGTTTAAGTTTACTCATGATGTGAACCAAGAGGGTGTCACCCTCTTAAAATTGTCAGCCAAGTGAATCATAGTTGTCTCTGTGGTTAAACAGAGTATTAGAACTCTGACTATTAGAAGATACACACATACACACATAAACACCTGGCAGTGCTGTTTGGCAAGTCAGAGAGTTACAATTCTTTATTCAAGTGATGAAAGTCAAGGTGGAGTCATGCAGGTAGTGGTTAGTAATAAACACGGGACACAGGACATGTCTAATGCTATTGTGTGTGTGTGTGTGTGTGTGTGTGTGTGTGTGTGTGTAAGTGTCTTTCCTCTCCTCCAGGATAAGGACTTTGGGAAGCAGACTCTGTACCAAGCCCACAATAACCCAGCTGCAGAGCTGAGCAGCAGCCTGAAACACTACCAGCAGCACAGTCTGGACAGGGCTTACAAAGGAGAGGACTTCTTCTGGGCATTAACACCCGTCCAGGATGACTACATCCTCTTCAGCTTCCCCCAGCCAATCCACATATCCGGGTCAGTTTGAAGTTGACAACACAAATCATTTCCAAAGACTGTCCACAAACATATCAAACAGTTTGCTTCACCTCACGTCACCTGCATCTTTTACAAAAAGTTGCATCACAAAGCCTACAGCTGACATAACCACTTACATGTATGCATGTTCTGTTCCTGTGCAAGAGAAAATAACCTGTCAGAAGTCTGTATTTGCAACCTAAAAAATGCCATTTAACCAAGGTATTCAGCTCAGGTCTAATGTCAACCAACCAATGAAATTGCACGTAGCCTTTGACAAGTTGTTTTCTTCTCAGTGTGGTAGTGACTGAGTACTCAAGTTGATTCCCAGATCAAAAGATTTAAACATTATGACCATTCCAACACAGTTCTCCAACAAAGTATTTTGTATGTATATGTACTGTAGCTACATACTTCTGACACATACCTGACCCTAACAAAAACCAAACTAAAACTACTCTAAAACTAAATATATAAAAACTAAGACTAAACCTTTCTGAAAAACTAAAACTAAACTAAAATTAAATGTAAAAGTCAAAACTAAAATTAAAAAAAACTAATTGAAAATTCAAAACTATTATAACCTTGCCATGTTCACCATCTTAGTTCAGAATGTTATTGTGTGTGCTAACATTTGCTAAGTAGCACAAAAGTCAAAGTACAACGGAGGCTCATGGGAATGTTTTGCATGTATTAGGTCATCAACCAAATGTTGAGCTGCTGATGGTACTAGAGGAAAAGTCAGAGGATTACCAAAGTTATTCATCCTGACATTAATATACCAAATTACACAACAAATAGCTGATCCTGCTCAACAGCTGCTGCTGCTATTATTGTTATTGCTCTTATTAGTATGACTATTATTATTCTGCTACTATTATTATCTTTATTAATATTAACATCGATACCATTACCACTACTATTACTTTACATCTCTATGTAGTACTGTACTGTACTCTCTCTCTCTCTCTCTCCCTCTCTCTCTCTCTCTCTCTCTCTCTCTCTCTCTCTCAACCCAACTGGTTGGTTCTGTTCTACCTGTTAAAAGGGAGTTTTTCCTTGCCACTGTCGCCTAGTGTTTGTTATGTTATAGTTGTCAAGATATTTCACCAAAAACTAAAAAGTCACTCATGGTGGTACCAGAGGAAAAGTCAGTGGATCATCAAAGTCATTAGAATTCATCCTTTTGGAACAATGAATATCTGCACCAAATGTTATGGAAATCCATCTGATAGTTGTTGAGGTATTTCAGTCTGGACCACAGTGGGGGACTGTAGGGTTGGGCGATTGAATTCAACTTGGTAAATAATTAACCTGTAAAGCGCCATTCAAAGCATGTGCGAATAGGACCTGGTAGTTTGAGTTAGATCATATTGTGCACGTTCTTGTTGTGTTGATTTCATAAATCATATTTGAGAATTAGACCAAAAACTGTATGTGCAGTTGTACAGCCTGTTGTTGGGCTGACGGTGGCCGGTTGGAAAATTTCAACATATCACCCTAGTAGGCTCACTGAACCAACATGGCTAAAAACTACAGGCGATGATTAGCCACAGAGGCTCAACCTCAGCCCAGCAGCAACTGATGGCCAAGTGTATGTTTGGCGTGTCAACACAGTAACTGTAACAACGAGGCAGCAAAAGACTAGCTACTGTTGCTTCTTGGTGAACACACCTACACACACACGATAAGCTTTGTTATTCTTGCGTGGCTCTCTCTGGTTCAGTGACAAGTTAAAACAGCATATTCCCACAGTCTTCTCCCACTAAAATAGCACAGCCAACCAATGGAGGCTGATAGCAAGTTGAGGCGACAAAATCCAAAATGTGCACAAAGAGACATTGGTGCCCGTCTGTACAAGACTTCGGATGTGTGTTGGAAATTGTGCATTTCCTTTTTAAGAAGTGAGCAAATAAAATGAAGATCCAACAAGCTGTTGTCTTTTGTATATTTAATTAAGCAAAAGAATAAAGCAACCAAATAAAATGGTAAGTAAGAATAAAAGTAAAGAAAAGGAAAAGCAAGCGAGCACACAGAGTCAATCTTATTTCAGCTGAAAGGACAGAGATCATACACCAAGATGCATAAGAAGAGTCTGACCCTGAAGGGCAGATGCAGTCACATATTTATACCTTCACAATACATAGTAGACAATAGAAAGGGAAGGATACCAGAATCACCTCTAACCCACATCATGTCTGTCTCTGGCTAAGTGTTCTTATCCAAGGATAAGAACACAGGGCAGACTGTTCTCCTAACACCCCTCATTACAAACAAGTTGTCCTTCAGTAATCAAACCCAAACAAGATACCCATGTACTCTACGTCAGAGATGACCCATAACAGAAATTATCAATGTACATAGAGGACAGAAAGAATAAATGGTAAACAGGTTATTACTTAAAAACATATCTAGTAATAGGGAATGAGAAATTTTGCCCTGACAGGATGCTGTCAGAACTTTCATTTATAATTGCCAACACAGCCTCCATAAGTCTTGATCGGGAAAGAGGCAGAAAAAAAGGCGTGGTGAAAACAAAAAACCTTGCAAAATAAAAATAAAAATAAAAATGAGACCCTAAATCACTGAGATGCCATTTGCATGGGACTGATCATATCCCATGGCCTCTGTGTTTGGCGAAATATGGTAGGTAATTTGCAGTAGAATTTTTAATTTACAAATTACGGACATGGCAGATTTGCACGGGAATAAGTTCACAGATGACCTCCGCAATTATTGCAAATGACAAGAGGTCAACAGTTTTAGTCTCTAGTCCACCATGACATAAACTACATTGTGAAGGAAACATTCATTTAGGAATAAAACTGATAGATGATGTAACACATCTGATAATAATAATTATGTTACAGTGATGCAATAGTTTAGCCCTGATGCACCTATATACTGTATGTTGATCCTGGCAGTACACTCCACTGCAGCATTGTTCATTATACCTGTGCTGTCTTCTTTACTGTAGGTACCTGTTTCGCAGTGGAAATATCGAGACCAGTGGAGATAAATTCTACAACACCACAGTGGAAGTACTGCCCAGCAATGTGAGTAACCTGCCTCTGTGTGTGTGTGTGTGTGTGTTCTTTGATTCCATTGCTGCCGTTAAGCAGGTTTTGTTTTTCATCTCAGGTGTTGATGCCTCGGGAAAGAATAGCAAGGCAACAGGGAACACCCACCACAACAAGCTATCTGCTATCACTCCACTGTCAGTCGACACTTCTGTCACACTAAAGGGGAAAAGTGGTCATGCCGTCAGTGACCTTTGAGTAAAGTTAGACAGACATGGCATCGCTGTGTGGAAGATAAGAGGGAAATCACATTACACAAGATGAGTCGAGGTCCAGAGGCTTCACATTGCAGGTGAAACACCAACAGACTGAGAGAGAAGAGTGACGTGGAAAAAATGACAAGAAAAAATGGATAAATTTATGTTACACATTAATAAAAATGTATTCATTTAAGACAAGTTGAAAAGTAAGCTAATTCCTGGTGAGCTCAGTGTGATACATTTGTCACAATGAACAAGAGAGAGACTTTGTTAGGCCATTGTTGCCTCGTACTGATACCAAATATTAAAAAGAAAGACAAAATAGATACAAAAATTATTTTTTGTAGCTTTTTCATTACCTGCATCTATACTTTGCGACTTCATCCACATTTATTTTTTTTAAAAATCCTATAGTAACATATGTTGTGTTGTAGCTACTCAACAGTGAGGTTTTTTTTTTCTTTTCTTTCATCAGCCAGAGTATCAGTAAGATATTATCGGGTCTGTGCGTCCCGTCCAAAGTCTCCCCAGATAATGGGAGTATAGGCAGTATATTCATAACATACCCACATCAGGATCAACACACTCAGTGCAGGGGTGTGGATTACAGAAGCCATTGAAACAAGAGCCTTAGTCTTTCTAGTAATAGCCCAGCGGTTCTTTAAGGCCAAGTACAACATCAGCTGGAATGAGCAGCAAAGTTTCTCAATATATTATAATGCCATGTGAAAGTTCATTTTAAAGGCTTTTTTTAAACTGATTTTAGTGGTGAAATATTTTTTTTAGTGCCGATGTTATAAATGGGTGCAGTTTGGATGACTACAGAATTTTTTGCGGCAATACTACGAGTGGCACTGTATCATGTCATTGTCGGAGTCATTGGCAAACGACCTATTCTGTCGTTTTTGGAGTCATATCTCCTGCCACCGGTAGGGGCGCTAATTTAGGAAACGCTCCTGTGGGTCGTGTTAGAGGTTAGGAACAAACAACCTATGTGGTCATATGGGTTGGAGGACTTATTGCACCTCTTACACCTCTTTACGACATTGAAAATTGCACTCTTTCAAAGTGCAATTTTGATTTAAAAATTGTAATATGTGGATATATGTGATGGACTGACGTCTCTTGGTGTGTCCTTTTACCAGTGTCCTCTTGTTGTTTCCAACTACTTATCACTTTGAATGTGTGCATCACTTACCTGTATGTCATTTAAGTTGACATAACACAAATTAGTTTGCACATCAGTGTTGTCATTGAGTTTGCAGGTTACTCGTGTCATTTGCATTTGTCATCAACAGTCATGCAACAGTCATCAGTCCATATTTAAGATTAGGTAATTACATCAGACATAAATGCAAGTAACAAACATATGCTAAAAAAAAACCTAAAAGCTGTTTATAACAGCATACGGAATAGACCTGGTCATGATAGTCTACGGTCTGCTGTCCCATATCTCATAACATGGTTTTGCTGAATCATCACTAATCTGAAGTATTGAGCACAGCGTTAGTTCAGGCAGGCCACGAAGTCAAGCTCAGCTCACGATCCCAGCTACATCAGCTGTTAGCAGCTGATCTTTAAGCCAGCCCACCAGCTGATGGCTCAGCTGATTCCCTTCTATGCACCCATTGGCAAATTTCATACAGGGCGCCTTATTTAAGCTGCTTTAGCCTGCCTATCCTTGCTGCTTCCTCTGCAAGCCGCTTTGCAACCCACCTCTACCCCAGCTCCTCCTTTTCATGCTATGTCTGATTTAATCAATGTCATTTTTGTTGTCATTGATGCCTTCACTGTTCTGACCCTGGGGGGGTCTTTGCCACTGCTCTCCCTGCCTCAGGCTTTCCATGTATGCATGTGGAAGGGCTGGGAGCTCCCAGAACAGAGCTATGCCGCCAAATATAACTACTGCAGATGAAAATTAAGTTTTCTTTGACTGAGGTGGTCCTGACTGAACTGATATTTGTGAATACCCACACAGATTTTTACTTGTAATCAGACTGATTCATATCCGTCTGTATTGGGACATTACTAGTTGCTTTCTGCAGATAAACACTCAGCTAACTCAGCATACTGAGGTGTTTTTCCAGATGAAGTGAAAAGTCAGTGTTGGGATGTGATTAAGATCTCAGGATTTACTGTATGTTGATATCAAAATGGTAGCCCGATGTCATTCTTTTGTCTGATACTTTTGTGTGTTAAATTGCTTGATGTTTGATGTTTTCTTCTTTCAGGCGACAGAACATGACAAACTAGTGACTGGCTCGTCTTCTCCCCGCAAAGAATCTGATAAGGGCTTCATCATTATCGGTAAATACATCAAATAAATTCATAATCCAATTTAGTTTAGAGTTTTTCAGGCTTCTGCATTTCTGGCCCACATGACATGCACATTAAAGCCCCCCTGTGGCTCCACCTGGGTGCACACATGAACTGCACAGAATTAACATGTTGATTACAGTCCTAAGCCACCACTAATGACCTAACAATCGTGAAGTTTTTTTTATAGAGATTTCTCTATTAACAATTGAGTTGAATACAGTTGATACCAAGTGGTAATCTGATAATAAAAATAACATTAGCAGAGTTCATCAGTACCGTTGGGTCAGTTGGTTGTGTTTATGTTGTGACCATGGTAAACATTATATCTGCTGAACATCAGCATGCTGGCATTGCCATTGAGAGCATATTAGCATGCTGTAGCTCAAAGCACTGCTATTCCTAAGTGGTTTCACAGAGCTAGCTTGGCTATAATCTCTTAGTTTTATTAACTTGATGGAAACAAATTCATCTGAGCTTTACTCACCACCAGAAGACCCTGAAAACTGTGCTCGCTCACTGTTCTCGGGCAGCACAAAACAAGAGTTTTTTTGTTTCTTGGAACATCAAACCAGGGAGAGCAGAAAAGCCATTACTAGAAAGGGGCTAAAAGCAGAAATACCTAGAACTGATGATTGGATTGATATTATTTATGATATTTTTAGGATGGAAAGAATAAAGTTTTCTATTAGACTGCAACAAGAAAAGTTTTTGAGAATATGGGAGAGTTGGATTCTGTATATTACACCTGTCCATCATTTGCTTAATGTGAATTTCTCTGTCCTTTTTTAAATTTTGTTTGGGTTTTTGAGTGAATTATCACGAAGGTACACCCCAACGTTTTAACTAAGTTTTGTTTTTCAATTATGTATTTCATTTTCTATACCTGTATTTTATATTTATTTGACTTACTTCTGTATGATGTATTGTTACTCAGCTTTATTTTCGGTTACAGCTGTTCTCACAGAAGACTTGGATAGATAAGGCTTCCATGTCTTGTTACATTTCAGAGGGGACTATTTCAAATGTGGTAGCGCTAAATGACATGATTTAAACACTGGAATGTCAATGACAAGTGTGCATTTGTGAAAAACTACAACTTTAGCATTGTAAAAATACAGTTATATCGTTGTCTGTCGACACATGCACATAAAAAACAATGACTGTTTATTGTGTTTCAGGTGCATTTGAGAATGGGGTAGCTGAGGGTGAGATTGAAGAAGCGCTGCAGCCGATCTCAGCACTACGCCTGGTGGTTCACTCTGACGCCGACATCTGGGCTCTACTGAGTGAGGTCTGACCTGAGAGCTTGTGTGCGTTTGTGTGTATTTGCATGGGTTTGAGTGTGTGTGCGTGTACTTATACACACTGCTCAATTAGTTTTTTCTGAATGCTTAAACACTAGCAGTGATTCTTGAAGCACTATCTCTGAAACCATTAACAATCGTAGCCAATGCATCTACCTACACTTCTAGCAAAACTGTAAACACTACTCACTGCTTTACACTTGCATTTTAATAACACATTTCTAGCACACTTGTGTTTTCTTCTACTGTGCTTTTGTTGTTTGTGGAGTGTTAGAACATACCGAGGGAAAAAAAACAACTTTTTCCCCTTATTTGTATTGATAGTGTGTTATGTTTGGAATACATATCCATACTTTACACATTTGGATACCTGTGTGTATGCGTGTTTTCCTACATGTATGACAAAACTTTATTGCAAATTGCTATGCCCTTCACACAGCAAAAGCCACAAGTGTTTTTCCATTTATACCAGCTTTAATTTACAAAGAATGGATTGCGGCCGCTGATAGCACCATGAATTATGCCCCACTTGCAACCGCTATCTGCCCCGTTTCAATACCCAATTCACAAAAGATATTACTCTAATGATATCACAGTGCAAACACAGCCATAAAGTTTTGCAGCTGAGTGCAGTTTGCTCTTGTTTCATTTGAGTGCAATTATTCATGTGGGGAGAGAGAGAGCAGGAGGGAAGAACATACAGTAGCACAAATAATGCAAGTTCCACATATAGATGTAAAGTGATAGTATCGCTAATGGTATAATAATAATAATAATAATAATAATAATACGGTGGTGGCTTTGTGCCAAGAACACAGTTGTCACGGTTTGCCATTTAGGTAGCAGGGATAGGACCCAAGTGCAGACAGGTACAGAGGCTCCAGAGAGTCCAAGGTTTTATTAAACAAAAACTTACAAGCAGGTGATCCGAAAACACAAGGCATGGCACGTGGCAGGCATAACACCAGGAAACTCGGAAGACAAGAGAAGCAGGAGAACTGACACAGGGAGAGACGACCAACAATGAACCGACAGAACAAAGGAGAGGACCGGTATATATAGAGAAGGGAGTTAACAAGCGAATCAGGGGCAGGTGAGCAGGATAATCAGAGAGACATGAGGGCAGGAACTGAATAAACAAGACAGGTAGGAGAATTTCAAAATAAAACAACGGAACAAAACTTGAAGTTTTAAAGAGGCTAATCTATTTCACTCTGACTTCCTGTGGCCATTACTGCTGGTGTTGTGAATTGGACTTTCTATGCAGTGAGGATTTACATAGAAAGGGGCCACCAAATGTCTGCATATTCTACCTAATTTTAATATGTGCAAATAGCACTGGAGCACAGAGCCACAATTTGCTTGGCAGCGCAGTTACGGTGCATTTCACCCTTTGTGGGTATAACGTAGTGAGCTCAACTAGTGACTCACAACCAGTATCATCACAAAAGCATTTGCTGTGGTAATTGGAAGCCCTATTTTAAAAACACACACCATGCAGAAAATACACTTTTACCAACAAAACTAACTTATTAAATGTTACGAACTGTGGCACGGGAAGCAGGACTCAAATGCACGACTCTCAACTCAGACGTTTCAATACTTAAACTCTTTACTGCAAAAAACAAGAACAAAAAAAAGACGTTCTCAATATAAAGCAAAGTACAACAAAAACCGCTCACAAGGAGGATGATATAAAGTACAACAAAAAAAATCACTCTTGCAGAGGAAACACTAACAAAGTACAAACTCAAAAACACTCCAGAAAGGAGGAACACCAAAGTACAAAGAAAAACACAAAAACCTGACAGTAGCTTGAGGCAGGAGGGTACGCTGGCTCGCTTGGACCGACTGACATACAAACTGAACAAGACGAACTGGCACAGGACAAGGGGAGACGAGGACTATATATACAAAAGGTGAGGGAGCACAGGTGAAACCAATCCGGGGCGGGGCAGACAATCAACACGGCGGGAAAACACACAAAGGGAGGAAGTCAGGTACAGACACAAAAGGAACCTACACAATAAAACAGGAAGTGCCAAACAAGACTATATGTGAATAACTTGACGTACAAATAAACATGACACACTTAACAAACTTCTCAGCAGATCTGCCGCGACACCACATTAAAGCATTTAACAGAGCTTATCACAGATCAACCTAACCCAGGGACAGGATACAGCAGACTGCTAACAGTGTGGGGCGCACCCCTCAAGTCTGCAGGGGCATGCAACAGACCAGTCCCAGTGGGAAACTAATAATAATACATTATAAACAATATTAAACCAAAACCTGTGCTCAGAAACCATATCTGGCAACCTGCACTGTAGCCGGAGACACTGCACACACGTATTAGGCAGATAGATAAACTGTCAAGAAATAGTTTTAGCAAGTAACTTCCCCTAAAACCATAAAAAAAAATTACATTTCAGTTTGTGTACGGATAAACAAGATATGTGTTAATCAGTGAGCTTTAGAGGTGTTGGTAGATGCATTTTTTAACTTTGGACAGAGCCTGCTTTCAGTATGCTAAATTAGGCTAACCACTATGGAGATAAATTAGTCTCAATAACATTTACAAATGTGTATTACATGATCTACAAATGAAAAATAAGATTTGCAAATGATGTACAACGATGTGTGCGAAATTTTGGGTACTCACAAATGCGTGTTCTAATTCACACACAAATACCAAGCAATTTGAAAACACATAAAACTGTTTTTTGCAAATGAACACATCACAACCTGAATAAATATTTATATTTTACGTACAGATTTTTAACTTCAACTTCACAGATCTGATCATTTTCGCTTTAAAAAAGCTTCCTATAATATCTGTGACATTCTTTTGTATTTATTTACAGATTGTGAAATGTGTGTGCGCGGATCGCCTGTTACGCACAGATCAGGTTACTTTCGCTTGTGGAGTTTTGAGACTATATTAACAGTCTTCAGCTCCACAGATTCGCAAATGCATGCTGCATTTAAGTGCTGGTGGAAAACTGGGACATCTGGGCTTTCGGTGAATTTGTGTTTGTTCAAAATCTGTACGTAAAATATAAATATTTATTCAGGTTGTGATGTGTGCATTTGTAAAACTCTTCTCAGCACACTCTCGGAAAGTAAGCACAGAAAGTACAAGTGTATTCCAAATGTCAAACTATTCCTTTAATTTTTGGACAGCTTGGAAGTGTTGGCAAAGGCAGCACTATGCCTGTTGTATTTATTTTCAGCTGTGCCAAGACATCTGAATGATGGAACTTTTTTAATCTCCATTGTTTATTGTCCGGTGGTACAAGTTGTTTGTTTTCTTGTCAAATGAAGTCGGCACAACTGGCATGTGCCATTGCTTGTACCAGTAGTGGGATCTCCACCCATTCAGCACAAACTGGCACTGTGTCAGTTGGGTTATGGCAGTCCCATTACGATATGAAATTTGGTAAACTCATGACATTTCCCGCAGCTTTAAATATGAAATAATGCAATCTGGTTTGTTCCTTTAACATTCTTTCTTTCTTTTTACTTTATTTCCCGCTGTATTGATGTTAAGTGTGGTTGAAAGCTCCACTGTCAACTACTAAAACATCAGGTGTGTTTATGTGTGTGGGTGTGGTCTTACAGCAGCAAAAGTTTGCTTAACTCTCACTCTTGTCCCTGTCTGTCAGATACTCATTAAAGTTTGATGACAACAGAAAAGAGGAACACAAGCTGCCATCAAGCCCAGTTTGTCACCTGAACAAACTGCTCCACCTGCAGGACGATGACCTTTACTACAGGGGACTTTTTTATAAGGATTACCTGAAGTGCCTAAACTGCCTGTTGTCTGTGAGGAAGGAGGACCCATGTTTAGTGTTTGTTCTGAGTCAGACTGAATTCACTTACTTTCAATTCAAACAGAAATATTAAAATGTTGAGTTATGACATTTGGAAGGGAATCCACTGGCCTTGTGTGAATTAACCGAATTGGACACTTTGCTGGGTCAGAGTAGCTTTTTAAAAACACTTATCAAAGAGTTCATTGTTAAAACAGCAGAACTTCTTGTCAGTAATTTATTACACTATTATATATTGTTATAACAAATAAAGAAAAAATGTCCAGTACCACCCTGTCTTTTGAGTATTTCATTTCAACATTTACATGAAATACAAAACTGCAAAACAGGTTCCCCAAAGTACAAATAACAGCCTTTCTTAGGTGGACTTTACAGTTTTGTTCCCTTGTGGTAACGTTGAATAGAGGAAGATGCATCAGCTTCATATAACATTTTCAAATAACTAATCAGACTGGTTTTAAGATCAACTTTCATTTCCCAAACACTGGGCAAAGCTGTGTAATTTTATCTACAAACATGCATCTGATACAGGTTGTTGAAATTTACTGTTAAAGGAGAAGACTGATATTCTATACATTACTTATTGTCAACAAATTGTGTGAAATGACCAAAAGCCACAATGAATGTATCCTACTAACAAGTATTGTGTGTGTATCCAAAGCCAGATATATCTTGCTTCTCTGTGCATAGACCTACGCACACACTGAAAAAAATAAAATTCTGACCCTTTTAGATGTTACATGTTTTAATTTAGTTTATTTCATTGATTTTCATGTGTAATTGAATCCTACTTTACCCTTGTTTGAAACAAGTTATTGCACTCAATTAAAATTAATTCAAAAAAACATGTACAGTTAAATTTCCACATACATTTAACTTTCTGGAGGTGGGGATTTCTTTCCCCTCTCTCTACGTTAGTAGCTCCCAAAATGCTGCATAAAGGCTTTCCATTTTCAGTAAGTAAGCAACTTATAACTATGGGTGTATTACATTTTTACTTAAACAGGGTTCTGTTCATACTTTAAAAATGTTTTAGATAGAAAAATAGGTAGTTAGCTAAGGCTATCAGTTGTGTGTTTTAATAGATTAACATTAGCTAATGCTAATCTAGTTTATACCTAAGTGTAACATACTGTAGATGTATACATTATAAGCTAACTTAATGTTGCTCTCCAGTTAAATGTGTGATGAATTCTGTTTGTCTCATTACTTTCTTATTAGTTTGTGGCCTTTGTCACAAGTCTACCTATGTTAATTTAATATTTTATGGCTTGTAGTTTCACCTGCCATTAAACAAGGAGGAGAAGAAGAAGAGCCAATCAGAAGCCAGGACTGAAAGAGCTAATCACATCGCAGGATTAAAAAAGCCAATCAGAAGCCAGGATAAAAGAGCCAATCTGTCATGGTTGTGGTCTGTTTTCCCTTGTGTGTTTCCCTTCCCCCCTTGTCCCTGTCTGTGTTCCTCTGGCACACCTAGCTGTTGGTCTGAGACACCGTACACCTGACTCCCATCTACTTCATCAGCCTTAAGTATATCTACCCTGGTTTCTCAGTCACTCATTGCCAGATCGTTGTATCAACCTCTGTGGTAGTGTGCGTTCTCGGCCTTACCAAGTTATACTTGCTAGTGTTTGCCTCTTGGTGGTTTTTCAACATTTAACTGTGTTCTCTTGTCTCCTGCCTGCCTGCCTGCCTGTCGGACTACGCATCTGCAGAATCATTCCTCACCCCCGCTCTACCCTGACCTACAGCCAGCCACGCTCCTCTGCGCTCCCACTCATCGTCCGGTCTCTGTCCCTCCCCGCTCCAACCATTACCTTCTCTGCACCTTACTAAATAAACCCCTTTTTACTTGCATACCTTTGTCTCCGTCTGCACTTGGATCCACCCAACAGAAATCGTAACACAATCAGGTCACGAGAATAAAAGACCCAGTCATGTTGCAGGATTAAAACAGCCAATCAGAAGCCAGCTTTAAAAGAGCCAATCACGTCGCAGGAATAAAAGAGCCACATAGACAATTCATGTTGTATCTTCTTGCTAGGTGTGGTTCTGCATCTTTGTTCTCTCTATAGGACAATAATGATTAACAGCAGTGCAAAATAAATCTGCCACTGTCCATGTGTAGACATTCTTACTCTTCATCTTTTGAGCAATTATCTCAATTTAGTAAGAGATTCCCTGGCTTAAATTATAAATTACACCCAACACATTTTGTTTGCTTTACAGTGCATGGCTTTATGTAAACAGAGTTTGTGCAGATCACCATGAGGTGAGGTGACTGTAAGAACACCAACACTAATGTTTGATTTTTTACCCTTTTCTCTCTTTGTTTGTCGAGTTTATGTGGCAGTGTAAAGACTGGCGCTGAAGTGTCGAGGCGATAACAACTTCTTAAACATTACAGACTAAAACATAGTCATTTTGGGAGTGGCCATCAAATTAAGTGTGTATCCTGATTGTCCATGCGTTTTTAAGACTTGGAATTTACTTTTGACATGCTTGTCGAGGAATCACACCAATATCTTAAAGCACTCTGACATACTTACTACATTTCCCTGTCATTTATGTGGCTGTAGTGAACGGAACATGATTATTTTGTGCACATAAGCCATTATCTAAAAAACAAGGAGACGGTCACTTGTATGTTTAAAGGCTGCGAATACAAATCCAACATATACAGCTCCAAGTTGCACAAAAGTCGGAAGCACAGTATACATTCGTTGGTAGATTTTAAGGATGGTGTAGTTTTCAGTGCACAATGTAGTTTATTTAGACTCGCACTATATATTTGTGAGCCATTTCTAAAATGTTTTCTAAAAAGATAAAGATTTAAGTCTTTAGCAGAAACCAGTGGGGTTGAGAGCCACAGACAGGGTAGGGAAGTCAGAAAGTATTGAGAGAGAGACCAACACATTGTTGGTTTTGTCTTTTCACGGAATTTGTTGGTAAGAAAAATACAGAATAACATCAGTCCTATCCTTTAAAATTGTGCCATTTTTAAATTGTATCCTTGCCAGAGTGGAAAAGCCTCTTGGCCCCTGGAAACATTTTTTAGGCAATTATATATTTTATAATCTCAATACATTTTTGTAGCGAACAAAATGTGTCTATAGCACTGTATCAAACAGTGTCAAGTACCAACAATTGTTAATAAATGTCAGACTCAGACAGTTCCTAATTTAAATCAAACTTTTGCTCATTTTAGACTATTATTTAGGCAAAGTTCTTGTATGGTTGCTTGTGTTTAGACATTTAACATTTGAAAACTTTGGCTTCTTTTGTGATATTATTTACCTAGACCAAGCAAGTAGTTCCAAATTACTGGGCTGATTTCTATACCAATTTCTTCAGATTTTCCTTTCATGTGTCACCCGCCTGTACATGCAGTATATACCAACACTGAAAATGCAAAGGGAAAAGCAGTGGGTCACTTGTCCTTGTGAGCTCCCTTAGTGACTCTGTGAGCATGTGAAATGTGAAACAGATGATTAGCTCAGGAAACATCACTGACATGTCATCAAAAAGGATCATCACTTTATTAAACCAAAGTCATTTCAAATACGCAACAAAAAACAATATGTAAACAATGTACAAATGCAACAGGGTTAAAGATATTTCAAGACTTCATAGTTGATGTTTCTTTAACATTTCTGCATAAAATACAGTATGCATATTTATCACTGATTTATTGAGAGGCTAAACTAGGCTTTGCCAGTTTAACAGTAAGAACACATCAACAAGACTCTTTCAGTTCAAATAAAAATCGACACGTGGTCTTAGCTATGAATAGAAACAGTGACAGTCACTGTTTAAGTAGTAATTTACTCCCAACTTGGAAGAAGCAGGAACAAAATGGAAACAAAAAAGTTACATTGTACTGAAATGACAAAGAAAGACTGAACAATTTCAAAATGGCCATTTAACCCTCCTCCTTCAGAAAGGTCATAAGCAGTAACAATAAAACCACTCTGTAACAACAAAAATACAAATTCTAAGATCTACTGAATCCCCACTTTTCTCCTGTACTGTGCTCCTTGCCATTGCTAACTCCATTGTTGGGGAAGGAGGAGACTAACATGTGTCTTCTAATACACATGGGCCTTGTTCAGACTGCCAGACCAAATCTGTTTTTTGGCATATCCAGATTGTATCCAGATTGAATTTAGAACATCTGGACAGCAAAAAAAACAAAAAAAACACATGAAATGCAATTTTTGCAAACATCACCAGTTCCTTTGCGTCATTAACTGCACGAACTGTTGTTGAAATGTTAAATATCCCAAGACGGAAACCTCCCTGTAGGCTCAGAGTGCAAATTTGCTTTTAGCATGCAGCGCTCTGGTGAGAGCCCCGGATTTTAATGAGGTGGTGGATTGTTTTGCACAGGAACTGGTGATGAACAAACAGTTTCAAGGTAAAACAGCTCACACTGTTGCAGTGTTTATGCAGTCAAATAAATATTGCAAAAGGTTGTAAGGCTCTATGATCAGTGGTAGCGTTACTACTATAATATCTACATCAGCATGTTACTAATGTATCTTTTTCAATGCTAACGTTACTTGGTGGGCTCTGTGCTTTTAACCCATGCTGCCCGTCGATGTTTTGGGACACGCACAGTTTCATTTCTCCCTACCTGTAGAGCTACCTCTGTGTAGTCTGGGTTAGCGTTATTACTGCTAGTAGCTGCCTTATCGCACTGGAATATGTGTCATGTTAGCTAGTCAGTACCGACAGACGTCTACCAAAGGGTAGCACGTGGTACAAAAAGTTTGGGAAATGCGAGAGCAACTGCAGTGTACGAATTTACGTCTAAACAGTCATTTTGATGGTTTCCAGCAAGCAACTTTATTTCCGAAACCCTTAAAATGTCAACGTATATAACCTATAATGATATTGTAATGAGTTTTCTACCCCCATGCTGTGGGCATCCTGGATTGTTTGATTTATTTTTGACCCTTTCTTAAAGTCAATTATTCATTATTGTGCTGTGAAGGTTTATATTTAATCAGTTCTGACTACTGAGCCAATTCTGACTTAATTTACAGCACAAAATAACCCCCATACAAATTAAACACTGTAGTTAACCTGAATTTAAGTACCAGTCCAGTTCTTAACCAACCGCCTGTACCAAAGTGGGGAAGCTTTGTTAAAACTACTGGCTGCTATGTCTTTCATGCTGACCTGCTGTTCACTCACTACACCGCTGCATGTTTGTAAATGTTTGTAAGATTTGGAGATCATCTGCACATCTATGACCACCTGTTTAGAGTTGGGTCTGCTGTTTACTCAGTGCTCAGGGTCCTGGGACTTAAGATGTTTGGGTTGAAGTTAGATGCGGATCTGAGTTGCAGCTGACTAAAGTCTAAAACATGCATCTGAAAAGACACATCTTCGCATACAGATGCAATCAGGGGTTTCCGGGATACCACAGCTCACACAGTGTGTTCAACTTTGAAATTTCAAAAAACTGTGGTGCATATCAGCCGATTAGTTGAGCTCGATTCTCCAGCTTTCTTTTTGTTTTCCTGTGCATTCTGATGTGATAAATTCAACACTGCAGCCTAGTGCTCATATTAAGGTAATGATGAGTACCCATATTTGCAGATTTGCAGACATGTTTTAGGCTTAGGCAGTATTAAAGGGTCTGTGATGTTGATCATTAGAGTCCACTCATCCAAGACAGTTTTCAGGTTCAGGGTTCAGGTTATGGAATGTATGGGGGATTCTAAGTCAAGGCTCTCTGAGGTTCTCCTTACTTTCGTTTGCTCTTAGTGTCAGTGGTCTGGAAGACACTCGAGGCAGACATGAGGTTCTCAATGTACTGACCCAGAACCTGGTTCTCCGACTTCAGCTTCAGGTTCTCCTCTTTGACAGCATCCACTCTGGCAGACAGGTCTGAACACACAAACACAGTCATCAACAACATTATACTGGTATATGGAAGCTAGGTGGGTATTTTCTTTGATCACATGCACTAAAAATTGTACTCGAAGTTGATGGTGTTGCTCTAGTTTGATTTTCACCAGTATCTGCCATCTTTACCATCACTTTTTCTTCCTCACCAGTTATTTTGCTCATCACCTTACCTTTTCCCCAACATTTTCCAATGTGGAGAAATGTATTGTTTCTTGGTGTCAGTATTTCGGTAATGTCATAAGTGGAAAATGTCAATTTTTCTTTTCCCCACAACTATTTGTGCATCATTTTTGTGTTTCAGTGTAGACTAGACCTTCCAAAAATATTTAAAATCTACAGTGTAAACACAAATTGTAGGTAGTTTTGTTATAACCTGAATCTGTGTCTCAGAAACCTTCAAGCAGACGTACATAGCTGTGCTGTCAGTCACGACTGGTCAAACGTGTCAACACACTTATAAATAAACAAGTAAGATAACTGCTGTATTTTCATTAGGTGGCCACAACGCTACATTCAACATTTTATAAAAAATAAAGTCTGCAGGAAAATAATAAAAACCATAGGTTTGACAAAACAAAGAGCTACAAGCCTTCTTTGGAGAGAAAAGAAGCTCAACAGGAGCTCAGTTCAGCTCCAAGGAATGGGAAGTGTACCAACACTTCAAGTTTGGAAGAGCTACATATTGGTCAGGCAGTACTAGAAAACAGAAAGAAAAAAATAAACACATCATTTTAGATCCATTTTTGATTTTTACAACCACTTTTTCATGATGGATAAACTTTATATGCACCTGAAGTACATACTCAGTTTGTCTAAGCTGGTTTTGATTGCAAAGGGCAGAAATAAACATGGCTGGGCAGGTCAATAATTTGAGACCATTTGGGCAGGTTTGGTAAATTATGACATACTGTACATTTAACACTGCATTGTAAGTTAATGCATCCAATAGAAACACCATTCCTCTATCCCGGTTTACTTCAGATATTTGCATCAGTCTCAATGCTCGTTATATAGTTATATATATGGACAGTTTGACAGTGTGTGTGTGCTTGTCGTACCCTCTAAAGTGTGTTGAAGCTCCAGCACCTGATTGATGAGCCTCGTCTTCTCTTCCAGCTCCACCTGGTTCTCCATGTCACCTGCAGCCATACAACATGCACTGACGTGTGACCTGAGGAAGCGTGGCGTGCGTGCGTGCGTGCGTGTGTGTGTTTTTCCTCACCATCGTCTGAACTCATGGTGAAGTACTCGTCTTCCTTTTTGGAATGCAGGGCTGCGATTCTAAGGGACGCTGAAATGTTTAGGAAACATATCATTTTATCAATTTAGTGTATGTTTATTATACAAGATAAACCTGACTTTACAGCTTTTCTGACGGGCCAGGAGCCACTATAGTGGATAATTAACGTTAATTAGCCTACATGACTCAATGAAACCGTGATGGGCGGTAGCTAGTACCGTCAGATCCGCTCACTTCAATTGTAGGATTTCATAGAAGTCAGCTGGTGGAAAAAACAAACGAACCCTGAGCCAGGCCTGCTAGCCGATGGCATGCTAACACTCACTAGCCGAATGCTGTTTAGCTTCAACTGCCACACATATTACAGTGAATAAATAATGTGGACTCGGGACACATACCTTTCGACGTGAAGAACAACTGCTGCTGCGCTGAAATGCAGAATTTCGACAAATAATTTAAGTCTGTGTGTAAATTGTCGCAGTTTTTGTCTGACACTAGCTGTGTTCAGTATGTCCACTTCAGGCCAGTACACAATACAGCCGCTAGGGGGACGAAAATAAAAGCACCGCACCTGTCTGGAAGAAACCAGTTTCAGCGCCTTTATAAAAACGACTTCAGTTGTACATAGACATAGGTGGCTTGCAAACACCAGAAATTATGATTGACATCAATATAGATCAATGATGTACAGCATCCCAAGAAGTGTGGAGGCACAGGAAGAGATGGACATGTCATGTATGCATGGAGAGTTGCACTAAATGCCAATGGATCCCATCATTACAGTGTACAAAATTCTGCTGGAAAGATACAAATGAGAATGCATGGTGGGTTGAAGGTTAAGAGATTGTGTTTCTCTTTTCATGTACAGTATTTAATGTTTTGTATAGACATGCATATTTGACAGTATGCATGCTTATGTACATTATATAGTATGTATCTACTCGTGTGTACCCTGTGTATGCATGTGTATTCGTATATTGAGAACCTTTAAAGGGAAATTACACACCCCTGTATGTTCGAAATTAATGACAATTGCACGAAATAAAGTTGGGTTTTGTACAGTAATCATAGATGCCCTCCCCCCAAAAAAACAAATAAACAAAACACTCTTTTCTAATTAACTTTGACCTAGATCCAGTAGCAACGTCACGGCCCTCCATTGACCCATTGTGGGTTTAGGGGTTCAACTGGAGGCTCACGCCGCGCCCCCTGGTCTACAGGCCGCAGCCGGACCCTTCTCTGCCCGTACGACGCTCCATGGGTGACAGGAAAAGCAGTTAAAGCTGCGGCGTGGTCGTCCAGCAGCCTCCTGCAGCATGGACAGCGATGATGAAAATATAGAAGAGGTGGTGGAAGGTAAGCCACAAATTTCTTTCACTTTATTTCCTTGTAAAGGACGAAATTTAGGCTATGTGCGATATTTCTCTGTTTTTAGATTCTGATGTCACTTCTCCGAAAATCTTCATGAGTCAGTCTGTCAGTGGGCCCGCTCGGTAACTTAAGTGCGCCTGGGACTTTATTCCAGAAGACGACCCGCTTGACAGACGAGCGAGGGCGGCCTGGGTGATATCAGTGTCCCGCTACCAGCGTGGCTGCTGGAAAGATTTGACCAGGCCGGAAATGTAACATTACATGAACGGTTACATTTTTGTTTTTCATAGTCTGGGCTTGGTTTATGATAATTGGCAACAGTGTAATACATGAATAGGTCTGGTGTTTTGACACATTCGATCTCTTATCTCGTGTATCGATGAGAGCGGTTAGACGGGGAATTATTTAACCGAAGTAGTGTTGTTTACGGCATGTGTAGCCTAAACAACACCAACTGAATTACTTTTGTGTATGGAAACCGAATACAAAACTGGAGAAATGGCAATGTTTGCTTCTTTTTCTAATGTCCGCACGTCATGGAACATTTTCGTTTATGAGTAAATTCAGCATACCTGTGACCCCCTGCTATAAACCCATAGAGTCAATATTTTCTATAAAAGACATCTCTTGTTTAACAAAGTCCTGTCACTCCTGCTTCACCCGGGAAAGACATGTTCGAATATCGATAATGGCTACAAAGGGCACTCGAAGTACAGTAGCTCAAAATGGGCTCAAATCACTGCTATTTTAGGGGTTTCTTTCTATATACGTCCATATATAACTTAGGAATGAAGTTACTAATGCAAGTTTCTCATGTCAGCGTGGCTCATGAACAGAGTCAAAATCATGTAGCACCTTACAATTCCTAAAAAAATTAAAAACATTAAAGCTGCACTAATCAGTATTTTTTAAATTAACAATTGATAAAATGACTGTGTAATGTGAGAGGGGCTGCTGATAATCCCCCTTTAGAATTATCACCACACTATGCAGTACCCCTCAGATCTAGAGAGCGTTTCAGTGTCTTTTGGCTTACTGTTTTGTACAACCCACAGTTTTACTGTTCGGCTCAGTCAGGTATTTTTCTCAGGAGATGGTGGAGACCACAGACTGTATATAAAGATGGACGGCGTGTCTCCACGTGGTGACGTCATTTGGATCCAGAGTCTGCGCAGTAGTGGTATCGAGGTCCTGCCCACACAATATGTTTTGGCTTCACTTTTGGGGAGCTGTCATGTCGTCCATCTTTGTACACAGTCTATGGTGGAGACCAAAGGTGCATCTCAAGTCTCTTATTTGATATTTCCTCACTCCTCGATCCTCACTTGAACTGGAAGTCGTTCTGCTCCGGCATCTTGAAGGCCGTCTCATAGCTCTTATTTCTGCTCCGAGGAGCGAGGAGGGATCTCTGAGGAGCCATGAGCGAGGATACACGAGAGCAGCCTTCACGGAAGTCTTTTACCAGCTGGCACGTCCCCTTATTGGATATCAGTTATTGATTGGACGCTGCAGCTGATCAGACTGATCTGATACATCACAACAATCACTAGAGTTTCATACCAGAGTGAAGACAGATCACAGATTAAACTCAAGTGTATCACTCCCAAGTTTTATATTTGATTTGCATTTATTTATGCATTTATCTGTGTTAATTGTAGGTCTGAACAACAAAAGAACCATAAACAACTTTCTTTATTTATTAGAAAGATTTTTCTTTTCATGATCTGTTATTTCCCCCATTAACCTTTATTATGGATATAATTAAAGTCAGAGAGAGTAGGAGAGTCTGTCTGTCAGCAAGAAACACTTATCACATATTATTCATGTGCAGGTGTTAAACAGGTAACAGGCTACAGAGAGAAAACACTGCTCTGGCAGTGGTAACTGTGTGCTTTGCCTTTATTAGTATTAGCACAGAGCACACGTGCAGACACAAACTCCATCAAAAGTATCTAAAGCTGTTAACCCGACTGACAGCTGATCCAACTGTGATCAGTCATCAGAAACAGATTTCTTTGTTTCTTCTCTCTTCTCATGGTTTCTTTGCGTCTCTCCATGCATCTCTGGTTGGAGGGACTAAGATGCAAGGAAAAGACACAAGTGAGGGAAATGTGGATGCAATTAAGAGACTTTGGATGCACCCCAAGCCAGAGCTAAAGAGAGAGTGAATATTAGATTTCCATTTGTCAGGTGGCCAGAAACTCGCTTTTGCTTCCTCTCTGCTGGATGTGAAGCTGCTGTTTGCCAACACCTAAGCCATATCAGTCTTCATGAGATGATAATATGTCAATGTTTACAGCTTGTTCCACTGTCCTTAAGTGGCCAAAAAGGGTTGGTGTAGTGAGTTTTTCCAGGGATCCTTTAATTACTCATTGGTGGAATGGAGAAAAGGTTTAGGCTGACTTACAAAGTGGTAAAGAAACTAATTGGCACGAATTCTCAGAACATGCTTTCTTTGATAGTTCTGTCCAAAGTAAATTCACAACAGACAGACATTTTACAAATTTTGAGTAATACTAATACCTACTTAACTTACCAAAAGTTTTGGAATTGGTCCAGTAGATTGCCCCAGGATTGTGTTGCAGCCATTGCAGCCCGTTCGCAGATGCCGACAGAGGCGATCTACTGGAGCAATTCCAAAACTAATGGTAAGTATTAGTCATTTAGACCCCAAAATTTGTAAAAAAGAATATAGGGCCCAGGAGTTTGGGTTGAGGGCTACTGAGGGTAATCCAAATATATAGACAGACATGCGGCTTACAGTAGTTAAAGCATGTTATCTGATCAGACCACAGTGTTTTCTGTATAGTGGTGCTAGTATGTGCTAAAAAGCAGGCAAGACTGTCATGAGGCAGAGAGAAATTAGAAAAGCAAAGAATTGAGTCAAATCATCAGCCACAACTTAGCTGTGTGTGTGTGTGTGTGTGCGTGTGCGTGTGTGTGTGTGTGTGTATATATATTCAGGTCCATTGGATGAAGATGGTCAGCCCTGTGGGTTCTGCACAGTAACCTACTCGTCCAGTGATCGTTTTGAAGGACACTTCACCCACGGAGAGAAGAATGGCAAGGGCAAGTTCTTCTTCTTTGATGGAAGGTACTGTAAGGATAAGACAAAAACTTTACCTCCACCACATTGACCTCAGCCACTCGACTGCCATGATTGTTTATCAGAGCAGTACATTTTCAACAAACTAACAGTAGTGTCTATATTCAAAAAGCTTGTTGAGATGTTCTGGTTTCAAAGCACGTTCTGCAAAATTATGACGGTGTATTAGGGCCACTGAAAAAACGGACATTTCGAGAATTAAGGAAGTAAATTTGAGAAAAATGTCATAATATTACGAATATTTTAATTATAAAGTTAAAATGAAATTTAAAAAAATTGGAAGATTTTAATACTACATTAGTAAACAGTCAAATGAGGGTTGCGAATGACCTGAATTTACAGGTTTCACCAAGAAGCACCATATTTTAAAATATTTTAGGATATTAAAATGAAATGAAACCACTTAAATCTATGTAAATGTACTTACATGTCCACGTGTTTTGAAGCAGTGGCTGAAGCACAGTGGAGACTTGGTTTCCTCCAGACTGAGCCTAAGAATGTAGAGGCCAAAACACAGGTTCATGGTATCAGATAGAGATAAAACACAGTTGACTTTATGACCTTTCACATGATATGAAAGGAAGCTAGAGTCAGCTGTTGTAATGGTATACTGTGCATTGAGTGAACTTTAATGCTCTGCTGATATATATCGCTAATAGCCCATTTAGACAGACACAGTGAGTCAAAGCTCTGACAAGCACCTAGCCCTGTGTGTGCTTTCCATAGAAAAGCATTTTATCAGAAGTGAGGAACGTTTGCCAAAGCAACTTATATATTCTCATCCTTGAATGCTTTTCTCTGGTGAAACCCATATTTACTTTTGAAAACACTTCCTATAAAGCATAAAACGGATCTTTGAGTGGCTTGTCCCCATCTCCATTTAAGTGCAGTGCACAACCGCCTCCCTAAACTTATCAATGGATCCAGTGGATCAGACAGTCCCAAACAGGGCTAATAGTCACCTGTGGTAGTCACATCGACCAACAAGAAGGGAACCAGAGGTGACATAGTCTGCAGACATGTACCACAGCTGTGTACTGGTCACACTACATTGCAGTACAAATACAAAGAACAACAGTACAGTGGACAGGAAATAATTAAACATGCACGTTTAACCTAATTTACGCAATCTAATCATAACGTACAACATTTGTTCTCAAAGCAACCTTTTTCTCATAATGTTCATACTTTATTCTGAAAATATCACAATTTTATCCTAGGAATATTATTAAATAATAGACTTTTTTTCAAAATATTGCAATTTTTTTCTAAAATGATTACCACTTTAATCTGAAAATATTACTACTTCAATCTGGACATATTACCACATTTTTCCTCTAAATATTACCACTCTAGTCTTGAAGTATTAAAATTTTCTTTCTCAGCATTATCTCAATTTAATCTCAAAATTACCGACTTTTTTCTGAAAATATTATGTCTTTAGTCTCTGAAATTACATTTTTTTCCCTCAAAATTACATTTTTTTCTCCTCAATAATATAATATAAACATATTAGGCAAAAATTGCTGCAAATTGAGGCATTGGAGTTCTAAGTGTTAATCACTATCCCTGGTGATTTCGCATGGCTGGAGGAGACAGTCACACATCCACGATGTGTGTACTTTGAGAAAATCTATGTTTTGCAAGACTATTGACTGCGACTGCAGGTTAATGTTCTGAAATGATTGGCTTAGAATGGTACATGTGGCCCACAACCATGTTTGTAGTCAGACGCCTGTTCCCAACAAGTAGTATGGTATGTAGCCTAGGTCCTACACTGTCTCTGGTCACGGTGGCAGCGGGTGGAGGTTTTCAGGTGGGGGCGAGGAAAGACGACGACAGTTTCTCTGCATGTTCGGCAACATTTGTTCGGTTTGCTTTCGCATCTCTCGAGCTGGTATTTGCGAAAACAGGTATTGGCGTATACCTGCATATCACGTAGACTATACCACTGGTGTAGATCCCTTTATTTGACCCTACTTGCCTTAAGGTGATTAAATTTAATAGTAGCTTGTTTTTCATTGCAGCTCTCTTTCTGTCTCTCTCCTCCACAGTACCCTGGAGGGTTTCTATGTAGATGATGCTCTGCAGGGCCAGGGGGTGTATACATATGAAGATGGCGGTGTCCTCCATGGGACGTATGTGGATGGTGAGCTCAACGGGCCCGCTCAGGAGTTCGATGGAGAGGGCAACCTGGTGTTCAAGGGCCAGTACAAAGACAACACTCGCTGTGGGGAATGCTGTGTCTACTACCCTGTGAGTCAGCTCAGTGCTCACCCTGCAACACCCTGACTATGTTTACGTGTATGAAGAATTAACTTGGTTACATGAGTTCAAGCACTTCTGAGGCCATATTTAGGAAGTACTGTATTTATCTTACCATTAAAAATTCTATATGATTTCTATATGTTCTTGAAAGCCTTGTTTAAGACACAGAAACAATCATGATACAGTGCATGAGTTTTGCACATACCAAACATAGTAGAAGTAAAGTAAATGAATGGTCTTTGCTAACTGTGTGTATTGTGCATTTTGGTGTGTACTGTGGTGCGTCTAGGACAGAGGCTGTGTGTTTGGGGAGGTGAATGAGGATGGGGAGATG
This sequence comes from Macquaria australasica, assembly GCA_005408345.1. NCBI lineage: Eukaryota > Metazoa > Chordata > Actinopteri > Centrarchiformes > Percichthyidae > Macquaria > Macquaria australasica. Next base: position 250,189 of record SEMN01000643.1, read on the forward strand.
ACTGGTGAATCTGTAGCATACATCTACCCTGATGGACGTACAGCTCTCTATGGAAGCTTTGTAGACGGAGAGCTAATCAAGGCTCTCTTCGCCACCCTGATCTCCAATGAGAGTGGAAGGCCACGCTTCGAAATCACACCCAACAGTAAGTACAGATGTCATCTCTATGATGGGAAAGTGCACTTAGGTTGAGGTGTTACTAGTTTGTAGATGTTGTACAGGTGACTTTTTTGCATACGATCTTCAGGAGTTAATGGATCCATTTAGAATTGTCTCCTTTTGTGAAATTGGTCACATTTGTTTTTCAAGATCTAAGAGTGAGTGAATAAAATCTATCACAGTGTTTGTAATTTTATATTACAATATAGAGATATATATACTGATCAAAAAATAACATGATTTGACAATGAATATTCAAAATGATGTCACAATACATTTACAAAATTCAAACAAAGATAGTGATACAGTCTACATTGTGTATACTCTTAACAAAATGTATGATGGTATGGGTCTTCAGGTTCTCCCGTGTATACATAATATATTCTGTCACAAATGTTAACTAGAACTGTATATAGTGTTTATCCTGTAAAAATGTACATTAGTCTGTGTTACATTTAGCTAATTCATCATGTGTATTTGGTGTATCATCATGGTGTACTGCATTTAGGATATTTATGGTGACATCATAGTGTCATTCTTGTAGTAGTTAAAGGTGATGTTCTGGAAACTATAAGTCGCACTGTAATTTCAGATTGTCTGCAGTTCTGGTTTATATCGCTCTTGTATTTAATGGAGAGAGAGGCATTAACATGACATACTCTGTTTTTAAGGTCCTGTGTACTCGTACGACAAGTCCACATCCACCTGTATCGCCACCCACACTCTGCTTCCTGACCCTTATGAGAGCCAAATGTAAGTAAGCTTTACATACTGCTGGCCTGATAAATCTCTCCCTGAATTCACCATTGGAATTAGAATCTTACTGGGGCAGAGCCACTTCAAGACTGTTCTTCATATTGTCAGCATATTGTCTCTGTGTGTCAGGGTGTTTGTGGCAGACTCTATGATCAAAGGAGCAGGACGGGGTCTGTTTGCCAAGACAGATGCTCAGTCTGACACTGTGATGGCTTTTTACAATGGAGTACGCATCACACACTCTGAGGTATGAAATCATTAAGAGCATAGATTCCCAAACAGGGGTACGACCCCGGATTGTGGAGTAGCTAAACTGATTTAAAAAAAAATAGAAATTACAAATTGAAGCAATGGATAAACAGTTCAAATTGCTAAAATAGTGGTTAAAATAGATGGCTAAAAGTAATGGTTAAAATAGTTAAAGTAATTATAAACTGTTGAAATAGTTGGCTTAAAGTAATGAGTAAACAGTTCCAATAACTAAAAGTAATAGTGGTTAAAATATATAACTAGAAATAATGGGTGAACAGTTAAAATTGTTAGCCTAAGGTAACGTATAACAGTTGAAACAGTTAGCTTAAAGTAATGGATAAAACGGTTCAAGAAGCAAAAGGTAATGGTGGCTAAAATAGATAGCTAAAAGTAATGGGTGAACAGTGGATCAATGGTTGAAATATTTTACATTTTTGCAACCCTTAAACCATTTGTCTTGACTACATGACTACAGGTGGACAGAAGAGACTGGGCACTGAACGGCAACACAATCTCACTGGACGAGGATACGGTGATCGACGTCCCTCAGCCATTTGACCAGACGGAGAGATACTGTGCCTCTCTGGGTCACAAGGCAAACCACTCCTTCACCCCCAACTGCAAATATGACCCGTGAGTACAAGTCATCTCTACCCTCTCAGATCCCTAATAAAGGCATAATATGCCCCAAAAATAAATTTAAAAAAGGAAAAAAGCTTATATATGATAATAGTGAATCATTGTCAAGCATCTTAACATTTCTCAAAAGGAAAGCATGGTGAAAATATGGTGGGTTGTGTTTCTTGTCTGAAAGTCTTTTATTTTTGGTTTATTCAGGTTTGTCCACCCTTGTTTTGGGCCTATCAAGTGTATTCGAACCTTGAGGGCTGTGCAGAAAGATGAGGAGCTAACTGTTGCTTATGGTTACGATCACGGGCCAACAGGGAAGAATGGCCCTGAGGCCCCTGATTGGTACAAGCAGGAGCTGGAGGAGTTCCAGAAGAGACAGGCGGCTCCCACTGGCCAGTGACAATACAGATGAATTTCTCTGCACAATAAGTCACCCCTCTACCTGTGCTACCACCTTACAAGACTCCTGCAGCATTATGGCACCTGATATCCCCTGCAGCTGCAAACCACCCCATAGACATTTTAGATGTTACTATGCTTCATATGGCATTCAAATGGAATACTGCTTGAGCAATTCAGTATGAATGGAGGCCGTAGAGATCCAAGGCCAAAGCGACACAAGAACTATGCAAGAAACCAAATGTCATTAGAGGTGACATGTCTCTGGCTGGAGGTGCTGTGCTGTCTGATTTGACCACTGTCATATTCATCACATATTACTCATATGGAAATCAAGATTTACATGCTCATGGTTGGTGCTTATAACTTTAGGACATGGTGAAAAACTACTACCATTTTTCTTCACTTAACTCTGTATGTCAGTTTTTACACAATGGCTGCAGTTTACTTAACCGGGCTCCCGAGGTGTTAGTTTAACTGCACAGTATTAATCTTATCTGTGAAACTGTCTAGTTTACACTTCATTTGAACTAATTCAGCTGGCCCGATCCATACAAGTGTAACTTAGCATATGGTATATATTACAGTGAGTTATTTATAATGTCTGAAATTGGTAAAGTACTGTATTTCCTGAGCTTCATAGAGTGATTTGTAACTTAGGAACTCTGGTAATAATGGATGGTCTACCACTACTGGAAAGAACGACAGTGAGCTTGTTCCACTTTTCTAACTTAATTATCTGTGTTCATATGCTATAAAATAAAGTCCAACATAAAGAAAATCAATCCACATGCCTCGTTTATCATATGATGTAATTAGTTTGTGTGTCATCTCAGACTACTATTTATCTAATAAAGATAATGTTGCTATCAAGATGAAAAAGTAAAACAATTCACCTGTATGAATTGGGCTTTTGTAAAAGACTAAAATGGAAAACTAAATATTCTAGTGTTTTCAAAGGTGAGTTCCTGGAAAAATGTACCTGTACTACAAGTACTCTGGTATTTTATATATAGTACATTGTGATTTGCAAGTATTTTGAAATTTGAGGCTCAAAATTAAGAGCTGATGATGTCTGAGAAAGGATACAAAAAAGAACGCTATTACATGCTGTTAATGCAAATGAAGTGAATTACTGCAATGCTAAAAGCTAAACACCTTGCAATACATAAATCCAAAGTTAGAACAGTTTCATGTGTTTTCATGCACCTGGTGATACAAATGTGAACCTGCTTGAATTTGCCTAATCTTGAGTACCATTTATTTTTGTTTTAATATAACATTTATTATTATTTAGTCCTTTAAAGAGCAGTGCTAGGTTCATGTGACAATATTTGCAGACAGCATCCGGAATTAATTAATCTTTCATGCAGGCCTATGTAATGTTACCTATTCTACGGGTCAAATGTAGAACTATTACAGGTTTTGAAGCAGAAATTATTTAACTCTGACTCACAAATCCATATATTTCGTTGAGGGAATCGATGTTTTTGGCGAATCTTCTATTTAAAACGCCTGCATAAGTAGGGGGCGGAGCTTGGCAGCCTGAGAGTCCAAACTCTGGGAAACAAAGGCCCCGATTTCCTACCTGTTGCTGGTCAGCCAGGTTAATGGATAAGCTACCTGCTGAACCAACACTGAAACAAGCCTGTAGCCCGGAAGATACACACCGCTGGAGAGAAATATAATACAAGTGCGGCTTTCTGGAATGAAAACATCTATATTTTAGTTTTCAGCAGTTGTCACCACCGGGACTCACGTTTTTGACACAGAAACCCCACAAAACGACACCGAGGATCAAGCTAAACTTCGCCTCTGACCGTGGAGAGATACGGACTGGTAGCAAGGGACTTTTTAAGCAGGTTAATGCCTGGAGATGGACCGATACAGGTACTTCATTTTCAACCAGAAGAGCGTGCTCGTCCTGGGTATCTTGCAGATGGCTTGTGCGGGTCTTTGTGTGGTGTGTGGGTTCATGGACGCTGTTTTCCGCAAGGATACCCCGCTGAGTACCACCAGGACACCGGTATGGGGAGGATTGGTGAGATACTGATCCTCTATCAGAAACTCTTTTCAGTTGTTAATCAATACGGCCTCGTTAAAACATTATCAAAACGTATAGACTGACCTTACGACCAACGATAGTGTCCGTGCTCTATATAAGGCACTAACATGCATAGTAGTCAAATTTGGCAGCAGGTTTCCTCCTCGTGTAGCCTACATCTTGGACCATGACTTAACAACTTTTACAAATGGCTAGGATCTTCATTTTGGCATTCATTCACTTCAAAAACATGTCAAAACTGGCGGTTCGCCACCCTTAAGTCTTGCTCTGCCAAAAGGTTTGTCTAGGCTATAAGGCAACACTAAATGTCCTGAAGTCTGGTGTGAACCTCGTAAGCGATAACGGGACATATTGGTGCTTAGTTGTAATTAGGACATTGTTTTTCTATAACAACCTGTGCACCTGTTCCTCGCTGCTTGTGTGTCATTTCATTCAGGCCATCCTCACTTCCTTTTAGATCATGGCCTCTCCAGGTGTTCTGGCGCTGTTTGCCTCCCAAAGGAAAAACTCTATACTGGTAAGTGTGATGGTGTCTTGACTCTGTTATCTTTGTATGTGCACTTTTTTTTTCTCAAGGCAATGTCCTCTTTTTGGATTACTTCCTTTTCTTTGCAAGTTCTTTTTGGTTTACCAAAGAGCACTATTCCTGCAGAGGCTCAGTGAGTATGTAATACTCAACACTGAAATTCTAATATCATAGAACACTTTCTTTATTTACAATAATCCTTTGTAGCATTTTGATCTCCTACCTGTAACATTCTTATGGGAACATAAGCCCTAACCCCCTAACCCTAACCATGGAGTCCAGTGCTATAAGGAACATTATTTAAAGGGGAAACAGAATTCGACACTATAGCCCGACCGATACTGGGTTTTTGAGGCTGATACCGCTATCGATATTTGGGAGTTCCGATAATGAATTATAGGCCGATAGTAATTTTCTTAACAATCTTGATACAGATGCCTTAGATTTTTTTTTTTAATATACAATTGTGACCAAAGTACATACTGAGTGGGACATTTTACAGATTGTCCGTGCTCTCTTGTGGACAAACTTTGTAGTGGAGACACTTTTTCTTGTTACTTATTAGCCAACATATACACCGGTACCCATTTATCTGCATTAAGCTAATATCGGCAGATATATAGGTCTGGCCCATTTATTATTTACTAGGTTGAGCTCTATTAGACCCAAGATGTTGGGAGAGGGCCAGGCCAGGGGGAGTTCTAAAGGAAGGGGTGATTACTACAATACAATTATAATAAACTTAAAATTCTGAGTACAAATTCAATTGGAACAATGACTCATAAGATAATTTTAGTCTGTGTGATAAATAATTAGATGGTGAATGGACATTGGCCTGGATTTTTCCAGAGTTACAAATACATTTCTCAACATTTTTCTTTGATACTTGCTCTCCATTATCATAGTTTACTACAACAGCATGACTTGGACTGACACTGGGGAAGGCATGGCTCATCTATTTAATATTTGTAAAATAAACCTAAAATATTCCAATTGGGTTACATTTGCTATACGGAATAAAATATGAAAGAATTAAATGTAAAAGTATAATTTAGTGAGAAATACTCACTTTCTCTTTCTCTCTTACACACACACACACACACACACACACACACTGTGTCATTTTTTTTTGCTGAACTTTTCTTTGTGTCCCTGCAGGTGAGTGTGATGGTGGTAGCAGCTGGACTCTCCTGTGTGGCTGCAGGGTGTATATCAGGTTACTCCTGTCTGACACTCACCTACGGGGAGGAGGACGAAGAGGTCTTCCACCACCATGACAGTCCTCAAGTGGTAACCACCACACACACACACACACACACGTCTAGATGCACTACCACAAAAGATTTCCTTTGGGTGATACGCAATGTGGTGAATCATATAGACCTTCCTCATAGCGGATTTGTCAAACGCAGGTGTAATTAATTATATGAATAGTGGCTGCATTCTATTCAGGAATAACAGGGCACTGGTATTAGATGGAGCCATGGTTAAAGTAATTAGTAACACCTGTGATTTTCCTGCTTTGACAAGTGATACTGCTGTAAGAAGACTGCCAGAGGTGGTAATTCAGCTTGATGGTCATTGTGGAGACTATTATTGTTATTATTAGTATTATTATTATTATTATTATTAGTTAATTGAATGGTCATAGTTTAGACCATACACGTGAGGGCTGCATGGCAGAACAAAATAAAAACTGCAAATATTGTCCATTAAAGGTGGGGTAGGCAGTATTGTTTTTGGCAACATTGGGCAGAAATTCCATAATAACCGTTCAGTGTATTGTAATTCAAGTGGTCTGAGAGTAAACATCTACTTCTGCCCCCCCTCTTGGCTCTGTTTTCAGGCTTTAGCCAATCACAGGTTATTTCAGAGAGAGGGGGCGTTCCTATTGGCTGTTCTACAAATGCAGATGCGCGTGCACGTTCCTTCAGATGGTGAAAGCCTGATTCAGTGGTGGAAAATCCTGCAACTTGTGATAAAGTTCCAACACCTCCTTTGCCTACAGCGGTGTATAGTACAAAACATGTGTGTGAACACTAACTTTTGAGGGGGGACAGTGGTGTGTGTGCGTTGCAGCTGCCTCTGAAGATGGAGGGGCGTCTTTGAGAAGACAAGTTGCGGTGAGAGGGACCGCAGTCTCGGTGAGGCTCACGCCGTGGAGAGCGAGCCCTACAAGGCATGAGGTTTCGCAAGGCAACCGGCTCCTTCTGCTGCCGGTCAAAGTTTTGGGTTTGGTGGGAGGGGCTTAGCAGAGTGATACGAGGCAGCAGAGAGAGAGGAGGAAGGTTTTGCCTACCCCAGCTTTAAGTCCACGTGACTGTGTAAGTGTGTGAGTCTGACTGTTTAGTGTGAATTTGAGTGTCTGTGTATGCACAGTACACACACCATTTTACTCACAAAGTTCCATCTATGTCTTCAGTGACTCTGGAGGAGCTTGAGTCTGAGAAAATAATCCTGACAATGTCATCAGGGTTATCTCAGTTTGGGCTTGGAGATTACAACTTTATGACAGAAAGCCTGTATTACAAACTGGGGGTATGGAGGTTGGAATAGGTGTTTTTCAGGCAGAGAAGTTGTAACGAAAGACACTTTCGAATTGCATTATGGGAAGTAGGATCCAGCTTTTGTGGAACTTGAACCATATTAGAGATAAAGGATATCTCCATGTCAACCATTTTTTTTTAAATCTTTTGAAGTCTGTCTCTTGCAAGTTCCTGAGCTTTTTGGAAGTGCAAAGCTGAATTGCTGGAGTAGCCCTTTAAAACTGCAAAGTGTTTTGCACACTCAGTCTAGTAACTACAGTAGTTGTTGGCCAATTTTTGCACCACTAGCAATGAGGCCTGAGGATGTCATGCTCCCTCAGTCCGATGCTTTTTGGTAAATTGCTGTGAATATTCATGATATACAGAGGTTGATTCTCTTAATGATTTTTGTGACTCCCTAATCTTTCATACAGTGCCAGATTGCCTTTTGGCCAACACTTTGTCCATGACAATGTACCTTGAAAACCAATCTTTCAGAGCCAACCACATACACAGAAGTACATGTATACACGTCTGGGGACAACCCAGGTGAGATTTGTTTTAAAAGGCCACACTGTAATCTGTGGGAAGTGCAACAACAACATCAGTTATGTCTACTTAGTACAGTTTTATACATCCTTTGTCTCTCTCTGCTCAGACGTTTGTGCTTCATCGGATGGTGAAAGGGGCCAACGCCACCATACTGCTGACCTGCACCATCAGCCTGGCTTTCTCCTCTCTCATCGCCTATGTGGGCTGCCGTAGTCTTCCCTGCTGTGGCTGCTATGATGCCAGAACTGGATTGGTAGGGAAGACCACAGTCACCACAAATGGCTTTAAAATGAGCAAAAACAATCTGATGTACTTTATTGACCCTTTGCTAAGCCCCACCTCTCTTAGTTACCGTCAGGCTTTTAGTTCTAGCTCGGCTCATATGCAGTTTCCACTGAGAACAGTGGCAGGTTTATGATGGAAAATTCTGTAGTCATTTTTGAAACAATGGTACCTTGATTTTAGACAGATGTAGACAGAAGCAGCCTCTCATTTCTAGCTGGCAACCCTCAGTTTTGTTGACTGAAATGTAAACTGTCACTGGCGGCTTGTATCAGCTGTAGCTAGCTAGTTAATAAGATAAGATAAGCCTTTTATTGTCCCACAGCGGGGAAATTTTCAGCGTTACAGCAGCCAGCAAAAATGTCATATATAGAAATACAATGAAAATAAATAGAAAAATAGCCACTGTTAGCTTGATGAGTTGGTTGTCACTCTGTCTCTGACTTGTGCTAAAACTTCAACCCTCTAAAAGGGTTAAAGTATATAAATATGCAAATGATGGCTACATGCATGTTATCATGGTAAAAGACTGAGGCTAAAGCTGCATGTCTCAGACAAAAAGTTAGCATCCTAGTGTAGAGCTAGGTAGCCCGAGTATTAAAAGTATGATCATGAAAAACACAAGCTCAGATGTCATTTTGTTTCTAACATAACCCTCTTCAGATACCTAGTTTACATTTTTATGTTAAACTATGCTTGGACAGGCAAGATAGAGGTTAGATTCATGCTTAATTATTATTTTCAAACAGTATATTTCAGTTATAAGAGTTGATGTTATAAAAGAAAAGCTTTGAGTATGAGGACTAACTGATGTGTTTGGCAAAAATGATGCTATCATGGGTAATGTAAGTTTGCCTCTGGAGCGTAAACTTCCTCAAATCTAATAAAAAGCAGAACAGGGCCACTAACATTACCCTAAACTCTAACACGGTAGCATCCAGAGCCGGTGTGATGAGTGGATGTTCCAGTCCTGAACGGGGCTTTTTCTAACACAATCTGTAACCCCACAAAATAATGTAGTTAGCTGACGCTCCTTGGCTTTGGAAGTAATGCTTCGTTAGTGTTAGGCCAGTTAGTGTAAGAAGAAGGGGTTTAGCAAACAGCCAACAGCAGTCGTCTCAGACTGTGTGCTTCATACAGAGATACCTCAATTCAGGACATGCTGTGGAATATTGTAACATTGCTGTCAGATAAACTCCACTTTGGTGGTTTTTAATGTTTTGCTTCCACTTGACAGAACATATCTTGATTATTGATTTTTTTTCCTTAAAAATTTGACATTTTGTAGAGGAGTGATATTATCTTGTTTTTTTGTGTGTGTTGCAGGAGACACTGGTTCCTCAGTGTGACCCTGGGGACACTGAGATGGTTTGTACTTGGCAAGGTAAGAACTAATGTTAGAAGTTGTCTTCAAACTACTTGTTGCCCACAGCTGCTGCTGCTATTAGTGTGTGTGTGTCTAATGTTAGTGCTATGCTCTCTGTAGTCCTGTGATGTAGTTCTTCTCTGTGTCCACCAGGTGGTGATGACAGGCTTTTCAACTCTCCAGCTCAGTCCACTGACCAGGGTACCACTGAGGAGGGTCCCTCCAAACTGCCTCCGTACAGCAGACTGACCTGACACACATCCACATTAGAGACTTGTACTACACATCCCTATTTGTTTTCTCCATTCCAGAGAGGAGGGGGGACCTCAAGACTTAACTGAAGCTGAGGATGTCAGATTGGAACATTGTAAAGAGAGATATACGAGTTGTTTGTGCTCGATTAGACCAAGCACTTTGGACTGTGGCAGTGTTTTCATTTGCTCTTAAGTTTTCTGTCGCCAAACTCATTTAAACCTTGCCAAAGTTGAATACCTGTATATGTGACGGGTCAATACTGAAATACCTAATTCCCTGTATGCTGTGTGAAAGTGAGTTCTCAATATATACATTCTAAGATGTTTTGTATTTAATAAATAAAACTGACTGATCTATTTGAGCTGTTTCATCAAGTAATTTTCTAAAGAGAGATGACTCCACATTTTGAAATGTTCAGGGTAGTTTTATTGCAAGGTTATACATGACAAAACCATTGCAAGCATCTCCCTTTTTCTCTTTTCCCCAGTAATTTCATTCATTGAATTAATACCATTCTGTAACTGAGATTTTTCTTTCTGGGCATTTGCTTTAAGAGATACAGTAGCATTACTTGTTCATGGTTGTAGTGAAGAAATGTAAGGCAAAAACACCAAAAACAGGACACTTAAAAAACAGAAGAAAGCAGCAACCAAATCTAAAACAATACAAAACCCACAGGATGTCTTCCACTGTCGTCACATTGCTGACGAGCCACACACGGATGCAGCTAGCACAGCCTGTCTCTGTGCTTGCTTTGTTTTCCATCCGTGTGCATAGCCTCTGAACAGTGAGTCCTGAGAGAAGGCAATTAGTCCATATCCTTCAAGAAAACATGAATGTGCAGCGTAACCGGTGGTGATCCGCAGAGGAGCCACAGGACCAGCTGTGGCCACAACAAACATCCAAGGACAAAGTAGCGTGATATGGACACCAGCCTTATTGTGCATCATGAAGAATCAAACAATGTCGGCTTTTATCATACGATGTATGCGAGACATGTTGAACACTGTATCACAAGTGTACATACAGAATAAGTAGTGGGTATAGGCATCCATGTACATGTAGAAGTGCACACTACAAAGCCTTACACACTGAGAGGTATGTGTTTTCATTGTTAGCCTACGCAGAACTATACTCTTGCTTACCAATCTAGCCATTTTGCAGCCTTTCACATACAGATGATGGAACAGGCGAATCAATTCTCTCTAAATTCCGTTCCCAAATTCCATAGGTTCCCTTTGTATCCTTTATCATCACCTGGTTACATCCCCTCATCTCAGAGCGCAGGAACAAATAACAGGTTCCTACTGTATAGCAGGCCAGTTTGGCAGATTTAAAGGATTCACATGCTGCCAGTATGTTGAGTGTTAGCTCTGGTGCTGCATGCTAACAAAGTGAGCCAAACAAAGTACTGTCCCTCAGAAATAAGTGTCTTCATTTAAACCTGTGATAAATGATGTTTTTGGCCACTTGGGGGCAGTGGAAACCAGCTGTGAACAAAACATTCACTAGTTGGTTAACTACTGTAGCTGGCAAGCTAACTGCTAACAAACTAGCCAGCAGGGCTAGCACTAGTCAGTCACAGCTCTCAAGGCGTCTTTCTGTTTTCTCTGGGTTGTTTCCTCCCCCCTCAGAGTTTTTTCACCATTGTACACCATTTTGTTCAATAAAGACTTACTGAAGAGGGAAAATACAGCTTGCTAACTGTCAGCTAATGGTCAGTTAGCAAGCACGCAGTTTATTCAAAAGATGCATTTGTACCATGGATTCCTGTCTCATGACTGTCTGCAAACCATTGCTCTTTTGTGGGGCAGGTTGTTAGCAAACAGTTGCTTATTCACAAGTCCAGCAGTTAGCAACATTATCATCAATCTGGCAAATGTTTAGCTCCGTTTTTGGTCTCTAACAACTCCTGAGAGAAATATCTGGCTCTTTAGTTGCCAAATACTGCTCAATATTCACCAGCTAGTCGCTAAGCTAGTGTCTGTCTGCTGTTTGGTACTGAGCAGGTAGTGGACAGCAGGTTTTTAGAGCTTTTCTCTTAAAAACAGCTGCCTGCTGCGGCCGAAAACCACACTATGAGAGCGGTGAGAGTGAACCAAAACAGTAAAGTTGCCGTCCGCTAAACAATGAGCTGAAACTCACTTTAAAGCTCCATGAAGTTGAGGGGAGCTGCAGGTGATAATTATCTGTAGGTTCATCACTATGAGCGACCCCTTTAACATGTCAAATTGTTCTCGCAGTCATGATACATTGTTGTTATAAAAATATCAATAATAAGGGCTTTAAGCTTTTCTGCCAGTTTATGCTGGGGAAACCAATCTCAGTAGCAGGCACTAACAATATCATTCCATGGTGTCTTGAATTTGATGGTTGAAGTGTTGAATCCATTCGTGGTACCGAAAGGCTGCACCGACTGGGGATGCACTGATTCAGCTTTTTGTCTCCTGATACAGATTCCAGATATGTTATGTAAAAATCAGTCTTAAAAGGGACACGATCTACTCTTGAAAAAATGCTTGTAATGGCCAAAGATGAGCATCTTCTACTCTTCAAAAGAGCTTAAAAGAAGATGAGTGCTCACACTGCCGGAGCCTCTGGCCTGCTAGTCATTTTTTCTCTCACTTATCTGTTGCTGCAGTTGTTACTTTTTCTTTATTAATCAAACTTTTCTTTCTTCTCCAGCTAGCCACATCAGCTGTTTACAAGACAACTCTCAAATTTGTAACAAACCCAGGCCATCTCACAAAAATGACATGGACCCAACCTGACTGGACCAACCAAATCAGATGGTTTAGGAAACATCTTTTCAGTTGAACCACTCTGACTCAAGCCTGGACCACCAACCACACAAAATGGGCAACTATCCCAGGGGCCCCAAATGCCACTTGTTGGGAATTGGGTTTTGTTCTTTTTTTTTTTTTTTTTTGAAAATATGAAGTACTAAAGGACAATGTCCAATGACATATGTGCTTTAAGCTGGAACCTGCTCCAAAATCTGGTTTTGAGACCTTAAGCAATAGGGTCAGGTAATATACCAGCATAATAATATTATTCACAGAGTGGGAGGAAGGGGGATTAAAAGGGGACCAGCAGCTAATTCTTGACCTGAGGCCCCCAATCAGACCATGCTCTGACTATCCATAACTCACTCAGTTTACCATGCTTGACCTTTCCACATCAGCCCTTCTACTATAGCCCAAAGTTGTGTGGACAAGCCTCGACTAGTCCAAAGCCTAGACTTCTGACAAGCAGTAAGAAGCTTTCAACTACACTTACAATTAGAGTAAATATTAAAAACAGAGTAATTGAGTATTTCCTTGTGATTATAGGTAAATAAGTGTGAAAAATGTGGGATGTGATTACTTCAGTGTATTTCCCACGTTTTTTTCTTAATTAGCATGAACACACACAAGAGTTTTACCACTAACCCCTTTTTTCAATCAACCGCAAGATATCAGTGAGCTTGCTATGCATCTGCTGCAAACAGAAAATGAATATGAAATGACTTCATGGCAAATGACTCATGATGCAATGTACTTTTTTTTTTTTTTAAAGAATCAAGGTTTTCAGTCTTTGGATTTAAAGTAACCAGACTTAAAAGGTACCCTGTGGCGTTTTTGACCACTATGGCAGAAGCCACTATGGAAGAAAAAGTTTTTATGAGTGGGTCGCTGCTTTGTTTACATCTACTCTGCTAGCATGTGCAGGCTTGTGATGCAATACACCTTCTTGCCAACAGTATTCCACTGATGGACAGTTGTTGGTGATAACACGCGATACATTTAGCAGGGTATTAGCAAAGGCAGGGAAGACCGCTAGCTAGCAAACATAAATATTAACAATGCAGGTTTCAAAATATTTAAAATATTGCCTATGCAAATGTTTTTTGAAGAAGGAACTGCATTCAACCAAAATCCCGTATTTATTAATCCCACTGCGTCTCCATGTTTTCTGTTGCCGAAGAATCTGGCATGAAGATAAGTGAACTGAAACTTCAGTGGCGCAGACTCAGGACTTGAAGGAGGAGAAGTGATTTCGAGTCAGATTTTTGGCCCCTTGTTCAGGATCATTTCCATGAATCAACGATAGATTTTGGCATTTCAAAACAACAATGATACTGTAAATACTACCCCAAAACCATTAAAGTAATTTATAAAGTTAAGCATTGGAAAAATTGCATCCTTCTCTAATGGAGACATTCATCTATGAGTTGTGCTGATTATGAAGCCATTTTGCTAGATCCATTCTTTGTTTCTCGACCTCCACTCTTTCCTCAGCTCCTTCCATCTTCAAATCTCTTTAGTCTTGTGCAGCCTCAGGCTGAATTTGTCTCCCTCTTTCCCTCCATTTTCTCCCTCAGCAGCTGCTGCAGCCCCAGCTCTTGGCCCCGTCTCCCCCGTCATCCCTCCCCCTGTTCAGGTTGACTGTACCCCCTGATCCCCCGGGAGGCTGGCTCAATACCAGAGGCTTCTGAGACTTCAGCTTGTGGGCCACCGTCATAAAAATAGCCTCAACATGGTCACTGTTTCCCCCACCATAATTTCCATCTCCCTGGCTGTTTGGGTTCTTTGCTGATGTCTCAAACAGGGGCATGGAGTGGGTGTCGGCGAACTGTTGTGCCACGTCTGTGCCCACTTGGATGGAGTCTTGGAGGTCGCACTTGTTTCCAACTAGGATCCTGGGTACCTCAGTGCCCAAGGCGTGCTGCTTGCACTCCTCAATCCAGGCTGGGAGGCTGCGGAAGCTGGCAGCATTGGTAACGTCGTAGACAAAGACAACAGCGTGCACATTGCGGTAGTAGTGCTGCACCATGGACTTCCTGAAGCGCTCCTGACCTGCAGTGTCCCACAGCTGGATCTGTGGGGAGACAGTGTGGAAATGGATCAGCGGAAAACGATCAAATCACATGATCAAAATCAACAAACTAATTAATTCTACTAACAAGTACTGTGTGTTTATCCAAAGCCTAATTTTAAAGCCACACTGTTGCACTGGGTAACAACATATTGTTGGTTTTGGTCTTTTTCATGGGATTTCTTGACAATAAGAAAAATACAGAACAACTGAGGAAACTTCACACCAAACTCCATTCAAAAATGTGCAGATTTAAATAAAATTCCACACCTGTTTATCAAGTGGCGATCTGTAATGCATTCCTGAAATTTAACTAAGGGCTAGCTTCCCTGCAAACATTAAAGGTACTATATGTAACATTTTAGATGTATTGATCACTTTGTATTGCCTATGTGTGAACGAATTGTAACATAAAAATGAGACCTTTCCTGATTTTCTCGTTTGCCTATGACAGCCTGTGGACTGACTTCTATGTACAGGACTCAGGACGGATTTTCTGGGAAAATCCAAAGGATGTGACGTTATGCACACTCCTCTCTTCAGCTTAGCTCCCCGCCAACAGTGTGCAGCACTAGCTAACGTTGTCTTAGAAATTGAGTCCGCTAACGGCAATAAGCGGCCGGTATATGTACCAGATATATCTGACAGGCCGAGCATATCTGGTACCTACACAGGAACAGGCACCCGCCACAACACAGAGTCCAACACAAAGTCCACGTAGCTTGCTTGCTAACACGGACGAATTGCTAGCTAATTAAAGTAGCAAAATACTATCTTGAGTGGATAACGTCAGCAAATTCATCCAGACTCCCGGGCTGATCTGGCTGGTAAACTGGCTAGCTTGCCATTACAGCTAGCTGGCTAACCTTAGCTTGCTTGCTTGCTAATGTTATCGCTAGCAAAATACTATCTGAGTGGATGTGCCATGGATGTATTATAAGAACTGGATACAGTGGCCACTCGTAGTATTGCCGCGAAAAATTCTCCTGCAGCCCAAAAAGCATTTTCCCCATAGGCCACCATTGTAAAAGAGACGTCTGTAAAACTGCTGACAGGACACCTCGAACTGCAAACAAGGTCCATTATGATTCTTTCCATGATGTATTTTTGATCCGTGGAGGTGTTATATTTGTAAAACTTTCCTCGAGCCGAGAACTGCGATTTAAAAATCTGTGACGTCATCACAATGTAAAGTCTATGGGCCGAGCAGGAACTTGCGGGCGGGGCCAGCACCACGACACCACTGTGCATATTCAGTGGGCCGCATAACCTGGACTAGAAACTTTTTCAGCGTATGCACCAGGCAAGCAATTCCTAATGCGAATGAATCAAGCCCCCAGGTAGAGCGCCTGGCTTTGAAGCCAATTTGACATAGTGGCCAAACCGTGTAATTACACCTTCCGGGTCCGTGACGTGATGCACACTGGCCCCAAGAGACTTTTTCCCATAGACTTACATTGTGAAAGAGACGTCTGTAAATCAGCGGATCATTTTTTTGAGGTACATCAACTAGCCAGTATGAACACTTAAACAGCCCTTATTTAAATCATTATGTCCTAAAAGTTGTAAAATGCATAAATGGCCGAATCCAGAGTTACAGAGTCACTGCCATTCATGTGAGTGAGCCTGAGACGGAGCGGTTAAAGGAAAAGCTAGTGCGCTTGCTCTATGGGCCAAGAATGCGGAAGCTACGTGGAAGATCTGGATAATTTTATACCCGGGAAGTGGAACTTTTTTGGCTTCATGCGCCACTGATCAGTTTTCATAGGAATGAACGGGGCCCCGCCTCCGACGCTGTATCCAGCTCTCTTTATACATCCATGGGATATGTTAGTAGGCTAGCTTGCCAAATTCACTTTACCAGCTAACGTGATCTGTGACACTAACTTATGTATGATGAAAAACAGTATTGATTTTAGCCAAAATAAATAATGTAACGGTACAAAGCAAAGGTGAATTAGCACCAGCCACCAGACAAATGCTGGTAAAATATGAAAGATTTCAGATACAAAATAATGATTTACTAGTGGCTGGTGAATTTGAACATTAATCTGTCAGTGGCTCGTAGATATTCATATTTTAAAAAGTTAATTTCTCACCCTGTGTATAACTAACGATTGCTTTCTTCTAGCCAAGAGCAATGCAAGGCAGGGGCGGCTGCTAGGTGAGACACCAGCTATACGTAAGTTAGGGTGCAAAGTCCACACTAAACGATACGTTGAAACTAGTTAGTTTGATACTAAAACTGTGTCTCAGCTACTCTGGTGTAAAGTCCACACTAACTAAAATACTGTCGCAGAAAATGATGTTTTCACTGCCTGTGGCCAATAACATAGTGTTGTCTTGAACACTTTGCTATGCACTAGCGAAGAGTCTAACGGCTAAAGACAGCAACAAAAAGCTACGTAAACCTGGACAAAGCATTACGACTATGTGATAACTATACAACCTTAATCTACAGCTAGTGCTGAATAACAACAGTGACATCGAGTGGTGCAACCGTCTACTACAACACGGTAATATAACGGTACCCTATTATTGGGCAGATGAAATTGTAACGTTATAACAAACACATAATGATAGCCTACACTGACAAACTGTTAAATTAGTAGTTGTTAATTAGAAAGTTGTCTAACCCTATATATTTTGCTACTACTTGCGCATTACAAGTTGTTGTAGTAGAACACGTCACTTGGTTGTAAATAGAACTTTCGGCCCTAATTCCATCTCCCCCCATTGTACTTGGGTTCGGTCCAATCGCAAACAAGAAAAGGCAAGTGTTGTCCCTCCTTTTCCGTAATCTGAAATGTTGTGTTTTGTGAAATGTTGTAGTGTTTTGACCTTCAGGGCCATCATAGGATTATGACACAACATGTGAAAATTAAAGTTTCATCAAGTTTGAGAAAACAATGTCATGCTTTGCTGCTTCGATTTAACTATTCTAATTTTAATGTGTCCCTTGCAAGCCTCCCAGCTTTGTGGAGGGGCAATACTAAATTGCTGGAGTACCCCTTTAAATGTGGGCTTGTAAGAAGGGTTAGCTGTTATTTGACCACTGCGATTTTCAATTACAAGTGGTCATCTAAATAACCTTAATGGTTTGGACATAGGGGCCAGTAGTCATTGGACCAGAAGGAAAAATGTGGCCAGGAAAGTGAATGAGTAGCACTTGTCCATTGCCATGCCCTTGAGCAAGGCACTTAACCCTCAACTGTTGCAATGGAGCTGCTCAGTGGCCCACAGATAAGACTGGTGATAGACAGACCCTACCACTAGCTGGGAACCCACCCATCTGCCCCTGCTCTCCTACTTCTATATCTACACTGTATTTGAGTTTTGCAAGACTCAATCATCCATATCAGAACAGGCCAGAAACCCAGAGGCACAAGAAGTGCACCTTGTCTGTATCATATTTATAGAGGTTTTCACAGTGACCTGGGACTGCAACCCAAACCTTGATTTTCTCGCCGTCAATCTCGACCAGCCTCTCCCTGAAGTCCACCCCGATCGTGGCCTCGGTCTTCTCGGGGAACTTCCCGGCACAGAAGCGGTAGGTGAGACAGGTCTTCCCGACACCCGAGTCCCCAATCACAATGATTTTGAAAATGCGGGTCCTCGGCGGCGGAAGAGTCGAGCTCGTCAGAGAGCCGGAGAATTCAACCGACGACCCGCTCACCGCCATATCAGAGCGACAGGCTGGACGATCAGCAGGGAAAGGCTTCAGCAGCGGCTCCTGCACCAGCAGTCCGTCTTGCTGCTCACGTTACTACTGCTGTATGACCAGGAATCGTCAATAAGAGACTGCCGTTTATTCGAGGTTCATACGTTGTCTATATACACAGCTTTATCTTAAACAAGTGCATCCCAGGAAACACTCCCAGTCTTCAGATGTGAAGCCACGTACAGCGTTGTCCAAGGCAGGCTTCTTCTTCTTCTCCTTTGGTTCTTCTTCTTGAAGTATTATGGCGGTTGGCAAGCAACGTTATGGTGCATTACTGCCACCAATTGGTGGATCTGGATCTTCTAAGATATTGAAACAAAAATAGATAACACTTCTCCCTAGAGCTTCTTTGTAAATCAAATTTTAACTTTATTTCTTTAAGGTTCAGTATCAGTTCCCTTCTCTCGGCATCATATTTTGGACAGTAAATCATAACATGTTCTACAGTTTCTTGTTGATCACAAAATTCACACCTTCCTGTATTATGTTTTCCTATTTTAAATAATGTATTGTTTAATCCTGTATGACCAAAACATAGCCTGGATATCATCTCCTCTCTCCAGGTTCTCCCTGTGCTTCTCATCATGTCCAGGTTATGATGTGGGCTTTCATCTGTTTTTTTTTCACCTACGTAACACTGCAAAAATCAGGCTGGATTATTACAACTCTCTATTATCAGGCTGCCCCAATAAATCCCTTAAGACTCTCCAGCTGATCCAGAATGCTGTGGCACGTTTACTGACAAGAACCAGAAAAAGAGAGCATATTTCTCCAATATTAGCTTCTCTACACTGGCTCCCTGTAAAATCCAGAATAGAATTTAAAATCCTTCTCCTCACCTTCAAAGCCCTAAATGGTCAGGCACCATCATATCTTAAAGAGCTCATAGTACCCCATTACCCCACTAGAGCACTGCGCTCCCAGAATGCAGGGTTCCTTGTGGTTCCTAGAGTCTCTAAAAGTAGAATGTGAGCCAGAGCCTTCAGCTATCAAGCTCCTCTCCTGTGGAACCAGATCCCAGTTTGTGTACGGGAGGCGGACAACCTCCTCACATTTAAGAGTAGGCTTAAGACTTTCCTCTTTGATAAAGCTTATAGTAGGGCTGACTCAGGTGACCCCTGAGCCACCCCTTAGTTATGCTGCTATAGGCCCAGACTGCCGGGGGACTTCCTATGATGCACTGAGCTCCTTTCTCCTCCTCTTCCTCTCCATCTGTACGCCCTCATATCCCATCAATGCTTGTTATTAATTCAACTTCTTCCCGTAGTTGTGTGTTTTCTCTCCTCTCTCTCTCTCTCTCTCTCTCTCTCTCCCCTTCTGTTGTTTTCTGCAGGTATTTCTGCCTCCGGAGCTGTAGAGTCTGGATCTATGTTT